>ML818210.1:42385-53220 GCA_009831015.1 Picea engelmannii
CATGTGCATCAACACATTTATGCACCAGCAGGGCACCAGACAGGAAATTGATCAAGAGGTGCATGGAGGACTATCGGCACTACGGGAAGAGCTCAAGCTACAGAAACAATCCCATGGAAACCCTGACATGATGCAGAGAAAGATAAGGGTGGAGAGGTAACAGATAAACATCATGTTTGACTTCCATTGGGATGGATGGATGGTCGTACTTGGTACCAGTTGGCTACATTGCTTAGTTGGTCATATTGTATGGTTTATTCTCATGTTTCGAGGACGAAACATGTGAAGGGGGATGGAATGTAGTATACCTAGGGAGATAATATGGGGTACTTAGGGAGGTACCCAATGGAAATGTAGTTATGTGTTATTAGTGGAAGTCATTTAATATATGGGAATATGGTCATTCAATGTAATGTGGACTAGGTCCACTATATTAATAAAGGCCCACTATGGTAGTTGGATGTAATAAATGTAAGATGACTTCTTAGAAGGTTCTACTTCTAGAAGATTCATCCTCTAGAATGTTCTTAGGTGATGGTAGGACTATATAAAGGGGTTCAAGCAAGGTAATGAGACATGAAGATAAATATTGTATTTGGAGCGGTAGCTCAATAGGAGGATGCCCCCTCGAAGAGGCAAGTGAACAGGAGAGGATCTCTTCCATAATAGGATCCATTGTATGGTGTTGTCCTACCTCAAGGGTTTTCTCTATTTCTTGTGTTCATGTTATGGTGAATGGTTTATGAGTTATTCTTGGTATTATTGAAGTATATTTGCAGATCCGGTATAGGTACTTAACATAATGTTTGTTGGTGTGCATGTGGTTGCATTTTTTTAAACATTATTATTATTTCCGACGTCTGAATCTTCTGGGAAGACCATGGTGACCATGGTGACCAGTAACTTGTGAAAAAGAGTAGTCAATCAAGACAAATGACGTCGTGAGGATGACAATTGTGGTTGGTGCGAGTTGAAAGTAGAATATATTATACAAGTCGTTGATTGGAAACCTACTATATGTGATGACATCAAGGTCAGCCATTATGCAAGAAGTAGGATTGGTTGCACAGTTTCAAGCTACACCAAAATAAACTCATGTACAAGTAGTGAAAAGAATATGCAAATATCTAAATGGCACCTTAGACTTTGGCTTGTGGTACTCAAGAGGTGAATATTTTACTCTAACAACATATAGAGAAGCAGATTTGGCAGGCAGTGTTGGTGATAGTAAAAGTACAAGTGAAGGAGCATTAGTTTTTAGCAACAATCTAGTTTCTTGGTTGAGAAAGAAACAATCTTCAATTTTTCTATCCACAACAGAAGTCGAGTATATAGAAGCAACATCATGTTGCACACAAGTTCTTTAGATGAAGCAGACATTGAGAAATATTAAGATAGAACGTGGTCATCCAATCTCAATCATTTGCGACAACACAATTGCAATAAATATTTCAAACAATCTTGATATGTATTTAAAAAATAAAGCATATTCCAATCAAGTATCACTTCTTAAGAGAACATGTAGGAGAACATAATTTCAAGTTGGAATAAATTGCTACCAAAGAACAAATTGCAAATATTTTCATAAAAATCCTTCCCAAAGAGACATTTGAATATCAAAAACAGAAATTGAGAGTGAAATCAATCTCATCTAACGACTAAGTTCTTAAGGAAAAGCACAAGCTAAGGAAGAGCATCCCTTTGCCATTTATGTTAAAGGAGAAGAGATGCAGACAAGAGGAAAGTTGCAGACAACGGGGATTATTGGAACAAGGAGGAAATATATAAGTTTAAACTAGATGCACATGAAAAAGTAGAAAATAATTTTTACTAATATATTTAAAATAATTTAATAAGTGAATAAATATATATTTTTGGAAATTCTTCCAAAATTTTGATATAAATTTTATTTAAAATTGTAGTTCAATTTAATTGATAAAAACTTATATCATAAAATTTTTAAGAAAACAAATTAACAAAAATTAAAAACATCTCATATTTAATTACATATGAGCAAATTTTATGAAGAACCCAACATTATCCATAAAGTTCAAACAACATTATCCATAAAGTTCAAACATCTGGCAAAACACCCCTTACTTTTTGGTTGGAATGGTTGACTTAGTTTGACCTAAATCCTTTTATTTCACTATTGAAAATCTATTTGTATCCATTGATATTGGGCTTTTAGATTTAAAGTTAATAGATAATTACACCAGAATCTAGTCTAGTAGTATCTATTTGAAACACCCCTTACTTTTTGGTTGGAATTGTTGACTTAGTTTCACCCAAATCTTTTTATTTCACTATTGAAAATCTATTTGTATCCTTTGATATTTGGCTTGGGCTTTTAGATTTAAAGTTAATAGTTAATTACACCAGAATCTAGTCTAGTAGTATCTATTTGATTAGATTTTTGAGATTTAGACTTAACTACTATTTATTAGATTTTGAGATTTAAAGTTAATAGATTGCCCTTATTACATTTTTCATTTAAAATTCCCAATTTTAAATGTGAAAGACTCCTTCTTTCTGACAATAAACCTGAAACAGTAATGAAAAACTCCCACAAGTTCACTGCACTGCTTGAACACAGTACAATCACCTTTATCTCAAAGTATCATCACCTGCATGTGGACTTGCTGTAGTTTAATTGTGCATTCTTCAACATACATTGTTTGTCGCGTTCTGAGAAGAAAATCTACAAGGCAACATATCATTCGCCCAGGGAAGACAAAACGTTAAATTTTCAGGATTTGTATCGAAAAATACCTGGAACTTCCTGCTTCGGGAATAAAGCCTATCCAGTGGATAGCCTGCAGTGGTAAGCTGGCTGGAAAAGCGAAGAAATTCATCCCTCACTGGTCGTCGGTTCCAATCCTGCACCTTGTGTGACCCAGTATCACGGTGTCTGTCTGTTGACCCTCAGGCCTCCTCCGTGAAGGGGGAAAAAGTTCCTTCGAGTGGACAAACACTTCCGTGACCCTCAGGCCTCCTCCGTCGACGGATTAAAAAAAAAAAAAACCATCGAGTGGATAATGTTTGTTGGTGCGCATGTGGTTGCAATTTTTTCAAACATTATTATTATTTCCCACGTCTGAATCTTCTGGTAAGACCATGGTGACCAGTAAAATGTGAAAAATAGAGTCAATGAAGACAAATGACGTCGTGAGAATAACAGCTGCGGTTGGTGCGAGTTGAAAGTAGAATATATTTATAAATTTGTATTATACAATAAATATATAGGAAAGTGTCGCGAAAGTACGGATTGGCAGGGACGCAATGCCCTTACCACAAATGGAAAAGATTGCTTCGTATTCCTCAGTGCCCTGAAACGGAAATGAATCGATCTGAAGGTTATTGTGAGTGGCCAGAGACGACGAAGGACGTTACAGCGGGGAAGAGGATGAGTACGAAGATGTTGAATATGTTGGAGTTGATTCGCCACCATTTGCTGGAAGTGGAGGACGATATTGATATCCAGGCCAATGCCGCCGCCGCCGCCACCAGCACGAAGAGCTCATGCCAAAATAGCAGCGGCATATCGACATCACTACGCACTGAGAATGAATTTACAAAAGAAAACTATTCTTCTTCTTCTGTATCCGCAGTTATAAGAAGAGCAGAGGCGGTAAATGTAAAAGTAAAACCACAGGCGCATGAGGAGGGGAGTGGAGAGAAGAATCAGAGCAGGACCAGGCATTACAGAGGAGTTAGGCCGCGGGCATGGGGGAAATTCGCAGCTGAAATTAGGGACCCCGGTAAGAAGGGGGCCAGAGTTTGGCTGGGCACTTTCCACACCGCCGAAGAGGCTGCTCTCGCATATGACCAAGCTGCCTTCAGAATCCGTGGAGCCAGGGCTCTCCTTAACTTCCCCCTCGCTTTCGCTTCCAAGTCTGAAAACGGATCGGCCGTGGGTTACATGGCGCACAAGCAGAAGAGAAGAAATAGCGGAGGAGGGCGGCATGTTGTCGTAGGAGCTGCGGGAGTTGAAGCCGAAGCCGAAGCGATAGGGCGAGAGTTAAGTTAAACATCAGAATTTTTAGCCTAATTTCTTTTCAGTCGTGTGTTTTTTAGTACTAAGCAGAGGGAAATTCTAGTTTTCTCAATTTGCGAATTTTTATTTATAATCTAAATATTTAACGATAGTTAAGACTTCAAATAGAGTTTTCTAAAGTATTTTATGTGTATAATTTTTTTTTACTATTTTTCAATGCATTTTGTATTTGCGATTCAAATTTATGTTTTTTCTTAGGTTCAAGTGGTACTGAAACACGATCATAAATATAGTTTATATTTTATAATAAACAATTTAAATTTATCCAAATATAATTTTAATAATGTTAAAAACATATAAATAATTTTAATAATTCTTCGCCAAAATTTAGTCAACCCTCCCAGGGTCTTATTAGTCCCTGTCGTAGGCATAGAAGGACTATAGCAATCGATAAATCTGCATATTACTTTGTCCTTTGACCTGAAATATTTGCACAATACCTAATGTTGGAGCTATGGAAATAAAAACATATATTTTTATATAATAAAAAGTAACATATATGTACTGATCTGATCTGATTGGATAAGAGATTGAAGGTCTTATTGCCGGCTTCGTTGTTCCCAATGTACTATATGGCAACATATCCAAAGTTTTTCTCGTAGTCAGTATGTTTTAATCATATATTTTTCTTGTATCTTGCTTCAAGATTGATTAATGCTAGCATTAGTTCAAATGTTTGTATTAACATTTTCTGCTACCCGAATATATCCGCAAGTTTTGAAATGTAATAAGCATATTGAAAAGTTTTGATATCCAAGCTTTGTAGTGATTGAGAATTTCAAAGTTTATAGCATCTTTGGCAGATGTATATTTCTTGAAATGTATTGACACTTATTCCGAGATGCGTCAATAGGACTGACTCTATAAATGTTCACATGACGTGACGTTTTGCAACACCCCTGATAGCTTAAATGTTTGCATTCCGCGAGGTGCTTAGACAACCTAAGAGTCTTAAATGTTTATGTAAATACGGTTCTCGGAGTACATTTTTCCTCGAAATTTTCTATACAGTTACAATGAATTTGCACTTGATTGTCTACCGCTAATTCAATAGCCATTATATGTTTCATTCTTGTTCTTCCATTGAAGCTACATACATTGTTTACTGGTTCAATGACTGTTTCTTCTTCGCTAGTTTGTCGGTTGCTTCCATTGTATGCTTCATCCTCGTAATCGTTGAAGCTACATACATTGTTTACTAGTTCGGTGAGTGGTTCTTGTTCGTTGGTTTCTCGATTGTTGCTTGTTGTTGTTTCGCTGGTGATTCGAGTTGTTCTTCTACATTTCATCGTTTCGGAGTAAGTTTCGATGCGGTGGTTTCATTTTGTATTCCTTGCTTGTTGTTTAGTTTGCAGTTTGCAAGTAAGAATGTTTGCTTATTTGTAGTTGCATGTTCCTTGYGTGTTTCCAATTTCTTTTATGTTTGGGTTGCAGTTTCGTAATCGTTGGAGATACATATGTTCTTCACTGCCTCGGTGGTTCTTCCTGGTTCGTTGGTTCYCGGGTTGCTGGTTTTGTTTGTTTGGCTGGGGTTTTCKCTTTGGAGCGTTGGGGGTGYAGTTCGGCCTCTTCGTGCTTTCTCGCTGGTTTGATCCTTGTTGGTTTATTTTCTTTGATTCAGCCTTGAAGGGTTGGGGTGCAGCAGCGGTGGTTGGAGCTTTTTTTTTTTCTTTTTTTTTTTGGATTGTTATTGTTTTGTTTGGGGCACTTTACGGTGTTCATCCTCTGCACCCATTAGTGGATATGCAGTTGTTTTATTTTCCATGTCTGCCAGAGTCGAGATCTGTTATTCTGTGAGATTTTCCTGGTGTTGTAATCCTGCCATGAAAGAAAATAGTTGCATGCAAAATTGTTCGAGGATTACATGTGAAGTTACAATACCCGTTGTTTTTTTGTTGGAATAAAGCATATGTATGAAGGGTACATTTATAAACCATGTATGGTTAGATGTGTGGATATCACATGACATGTCCTTTCTCCTCTACATACACTGGTGTGCACAGGATGCAATTTGTGTTGTTCTTGACATATGATATGTGCAACAAAGATTCAGCAAGATTATATTTTCATGTCTGGAAGCATGTGTGGGTAATTAGCCACGGAAAACTGAGAACTTGTATTGTGTGCACAACAGTTTGTGTAGAGGATAAAGAACATGGCTAGAGAGCATATGTGGATAAATTCCCAGGGAAAAGCATAAATCGTTTAGTTGCATCCATGCAGTTGCATGATATTTTGTGCCTTGTAATATATTTTGGCCAAGGAAAAAAATTGTACATGTTTACAGCCATGGATAGTGAAGCGCAAAGGTTCATGTTTATGCCTTTGTAGACTGTTCGTTGAGTCAGTTTTTCTCTATGTACATATTTCTTGTTCTCCGTTGAATACCAACTTCCATTGATGTTCATTAAATTTTGTGGGTTCCCAAATTGAAACAAACAGAGTAGCTGGAGAAAAGGAGAAAGTCTTGACTGCATCAGATGAAGAGGATATAGAAAGGTGCATGCTCGTACTATTGTTTCATATTGTGTTGTTTTGTATTTCATTTATGGTCTAGATATGTGTTAAGCTAGTTGTGTGTCTTCCTACATGGTAAGTTTTCTTGGTTGCATACGCGTATTCCTTCATACTAAGCTAGTGCATGTTCATTGTGTTTGCACTGCATTGCTACATTTAAACAAACTGAATGATTGGACAGGATGAAGGACTCTTTGGCAGGTAAATAGACCTATTTCTTTTTGTTTTACATGTATGTTTTCAAACTAACTTGCCTTCATGTTGATTGCATCTTCCGCGTTGTTGCCTTGGAAAAACAGGTTGCTTGGATAGGGAGATGAATTCTTCTATGCAGCAGCAGAGGGTTCTGTGGTACAATATTCTAAAAGGTATACCAAGTGTGCTGGAAAATTAAAGATACAAACCGGGTGCGGGCATATAATATAGAATGCATATATTTGCTTAGTCATGATGTCCATCTGCAAATGCTTGCATCAGAAAAAGTTGGACTAGTGAGACGGCCATGAGCAGTCAGTCATCCTAGACATCGGCAGACTGACAAGGCCAAAGGTAAAGATGCATGCACTCTGCTCTTACTATGTTTACTAGACAAATTTCTTGGGCTATATATTCATCTATGGCATTACGAATATGTTGATTCCATCTGCAGTACATGGTTTGCAGCTCACAAGAAGTATCAACAAGTACTAGTGAGACACCGAACCTGTTGCATGTTCCACAGACTAAGAGGTGCCGTTGCGAAACTATGGCACCATAGTTCATCAAAAGTATGCATGTACTTGTAGCACACTACCATTCACTTTAGTTTTCCTATTCAAAAAATGTCTTCAGGTCTAGAGTTATGACATCCAAAGTACTGTCAATAGTGGCCTTGAACAACCGCCAAACTGGATAGGTGTTAGTCGGGGACATAATGGTTGTCTATACTACTTACTTGGACAAGGAAAACAAAAGTAGACCCATTATGCGTGCTGATATAATAGACAAGGATGCCATGATGACATTCACACTGACTGTTCATCCACAACTTGTCTAGAAACATGCAAAAAAGATATTTCCATGTAATGGGATATCCATTACAAATTTTAATATATTGTCGAAAATAGTATATGACCGTGGTGATTGCGATCGAATTATTTCGGTCAACGAAACAAGCATTGTGGAAAAAATTCCTCCTATTTGTTCAGAATACCTCTTCCTCTCGGACTCAACTATTAGGCAACTTGCACAGAGCACTGATATTTACCCAATGGGAACGATTGGGGATGTTGTCACACTAGCCAGGAAATTTGGGTCACAACACATTCTCCATATAAAGGATGGAGAGTCTGACAGTGAGAAGGCAATGGTACCGCTTTTCATATTCAGTTTTGTGGTTTACTTTCACTTCTGCATGTATGTCGAATAAGTTACACAAATATTGCACTGTTCCATGTTGCGGCTACAATTGTTCAATACGTATTCATATTTGTTTTCGTCAATAGAACAACAATTGCATAGAGGGCAGATTCCACTTATGTTGTTCAAAAATATAACAAAAAAGAAGAATGTTAGAGAAACGATCTTTCAGACAACCCAGTCAATGTTTGTAACAGAGTTACGAGAAAATACAGTAAAGGATCTGGAGAATCTAGCTAGCTCTACAATTTTTGTGCATATACATTTACAAAATCATCCTCGATTTGCTTATAGAAATAGCTTTCAACAAATTTCTGCAGCTGTTAAATTTTTTTTTTTTTTTTAAGGGGAGGGTGGGATGCAGTTGTGTATTATATTTTTCAATGTGTTAATTCCTTTGCTCACGTTCCCAGGTTGAAGGTCTTTTAGTTGCATCAAATGTGTACTCGAACCCCTTTGAGCCTGTTTGTGCAAAATGCCATTCCACTACCTTTTCCTTCGCTTTGATAATTGATGATACGATTGATTGTCTGCCATACGGTGAAAAATGTCCATATATTTATGGACATTGAATCAGTGGTGTTATTTGAACCGTGGGCAATACAACCGTGCACTGCACGATCAGGCAGCCGTTGTTACAAAATGTTCTTCCTGAGTTTTCAGAGTTGTCGTATGAAACATATCTACAGAAAAAGGCAAGCAGTGTCTTCATGTTGCGACAACTTCAGATACAAAGGAAATTCACCTTAAATGAGGACAATGCAATTTTGCATATCGGCTGAAAAGGGGAAAAACAAAATTTATATGAAACTTTGAGAGGAAACAAAAATACCTCATGTCTCTCTGTAATATTTTTTCAACATCTAAATGAAAGTTCATTTCAACAGAAAACAAATGTGGCGACGTCTTTTCTTTGTATATCAAATTGTTTGGTGCAAAGTTCGATGGGTTCTGCTCTATGGAACCTTCTGGGAACTTGCTTGTGGATTGTTTAAAGTATGGTTGGTTCTTGGTTATCTGCTTTGTCGGTCAATTTGTATACCCTGGAACTCCATCTTTTCCTTAGAGGACACCGAACAGTATAATTGTTTGTTTTTAGCCAGCTGGGATGCAGATCCACCTGGTAATTTCTATGGCATTGTGACGCAACTATATTGTCACTTGTTCTAGCAGATTTCCTTCATCGATGAACTTGGTCAAACTATTGTTCTGAAATAATTTGAAATCAACGAATATATAGTGTCCGAACTACGACTGTCCTCACATACAAACAAGAGACTCTTAAACTACAAATTGGTCATTGTTTTCGCATTTTTTCTTATTCGATGAAGTTAGTCAGATTATTATCCTGTAATAATTTGAAATCAATGAATATTTAGTGTGGGGAATGAAATTGTGTTATCATATGAACAACAGGCCCTTAAAATTCAAATTGGTCCTTGTTATGCTTGCGGTTATAGAATTTTAAAAAAAATAAAAATATTTCCTTGATTCTTTTAAGAATAAGTGATTTAACATCCTTTAATAATTTAATGTGCCATCTCTCAAGTCCATCTGTCAATCTGTATATGGTGGATCTCCGAAGTCTATTCGGAGGACAAGGAACAATGAAACTGCAATGTTTCCTCAGGCAGCCCACAGGTTCCTTTGTCAATTTGTATATCGCGGAGCTGTGGGTAGATTTTGTACAGTGAAAAACAATAAAGTCCCAATTTTCAGCCCGCAAGCCTGAACAAAAGAGGCCCATTTCTCAGCCCGCCAGCCCCATAGCCCCCAATAAAAAAAAATCGTTAAATATGAAATACATACAGAATTGTTACGGGATAATAAAAGTGCAATGTTCAGCGAACCAGCCCGAGTCCTCTTGTCAATTTGTATATGGCAGAAGTCTGGATGCTATTTCTAGCAGAGGGAACAATGGAGACTCTATTTTCGGCCTGCCTGGCCGCGAACCCGCCATCCAAAAACTGCCTAAAATTGCAATGTTCAGGCAACCAGCCCGAGTCCTCCTGGCAATTTGTATATTGCAGAAGTCTGGGTGGTATATGTAGGAGAGGGAACAATAGAGACTCTATTTTCAACCCACCAGGCTGCCAACACGCAATCAAAAAACTACCCAAGTATGGAATAAGGAATCTTCATATGCTTTATAAAATCTCATTCCATAGTTAATATAGAGACTATGTCCACAAGTCCACTTGTCAATTTGTATATCGCGAAAGTGAAGATGCTATTTGTAGAACACGAAACAATAAATACTTAATTTTAAGCCCGCCAGGTCATGAATCTGCGATCCAAAAAGTGTTCATGTATGGAATGAGGGATCTGCATATGTTCTAGAACAATGTGTTTGTACAGCGGGGAACAATAGAGACCCAATTTCCAACCCGCCAACCCCAGAGCCCCCGATAGAAAAAAATCGATAATTATGAAATTGATACAGAATCGCTACGGGGCAATAAAAGTCCAATGTTCAACGAAGCAACCCAAGTCCACTTGTGAGTATGAGGGTTCTGCATACTTAATTTTCAGCCCGCCTGGACACGAACCCGTGATCCAAAAAATCCCCATCTATGGAATGAGGGATCCGCATATGTTCTAGAACAATACAAATGCACTGTAAATCCAAGCAACCCGTATGTTAAGGTCCTAACCTGCACATAGGTAGATCAATGTATTCAGATGTAATAAAGGTCAATATTAATAAAGCCTTTCAATAGAATAGAATAAGGCGGATGTAAGAAGACCTAATAGAAGCTTCCGCTTCTAGAAGGATCTTCCTCTAGATGCTTCTCTTAATAGACATATTTAGTATAAATAAGGGTCGAGGGTATGAAAACCCTAGCTTGGAGATTATTGTAAC
>ML818210.1:69136-105370 GCA_009831015.1 Picea engelmannii
TACTAGAGGTAGAGGAAGAGGAAGAGGTGGAGTAATCACATGATTCACATGTGGAAAGAATGGACACAAGTCTTATGAGTGTCCAGAGAAGAAGAAAGAGATTGGAGAAGCTCACATTGCCGAAGCATAGAGGTGGGATGTTGAGGCAGAAGACGCTGAAGGTGGAAGATCGCTAATGATGCGAAAATTCCTTTTGACACCTGAGAAAGAGGTGGAAAGTTCAGTCCAAAGGACCAGACTTTTCAGGACTGCTTGCAAGACCAAATATAGGGTATGCAAGGTCATTATAGACAGTGGTAGCATAGATAATATCGTTTCTACAGAGATGGTAGAGAAACTGGAGCTGGAGACAACTGATCATCCAAGCCCATACCGAGTTTCGTGGCTACAGAAAGGACATCAGGTAACTGTCACTAAACAATGCTTGGTTGAATTCAAGATAGGAGGATATAATGATAAAATCTTGTGTGATGTCATTCCTATGGATGTTTGTCATTTATTGTTGGGTAGACCATGGCAATATGACAGGAATGTGATTCATGATGGGAGAATGAACACATATACCCTAGAGAAAAATGGGAGGACACACATGTTGCTTCCAATCAAGGATAAGGAGGTGAAGTCGGAAGTAAGCAACATAGTACTTCTAATGAGTGGGAAGGAACTTCTTACAGAGGTTAAGAAGAAGGAGGATCCACAATTTATTGTGGTCAAAAAGCCTAGAATTGTGTTGACTAGCAAGAGGGTAGATGATTTACCAGAATAAATTCAAGAACTGCTGGAAGAGTTCACTGACATTGTAGTGGATGAATTACCTCATTCATTACCACCTATCAGAAGTGTGAGTCATCACATTGATCTCATACCAGGAGCCAGTTTTCCAAACAAAGCCACGTACATATTGACGCTGCAAGAGAATGAAGAGGTTAAGAGGCAAGTCCATGATTTGTTGGACAAAGTATTAGTCAGGGAAAGCTTGAGTCCATGTATTGTTCCAATAGTACTCAGTCTGAAAAAAGAAGGAGGCTGGAGGATGTGTACTGACTCGAGGGTGATCAGTAAGATAACCATCAGGTACAGATTTCCATTGCCTAGGATGGATGATCTGATGGACTGCTTGAGTGGAGAAAAATACTTTTCAAAGATTGATTTGAAAAGCAGTTATCACCAAATCCGCATGAGAGAAGGTGATGAATGGAAGACAACATTCAAAACAAACGAGGGGTTGTATGAATGTCTTGTTATGACGTTTGGCTTAACAAATGCACCAAGTACCTTTATGAGGTTGATGAATGAAGTCCTGAAGGAGTTCATCGGGAAATTTTTCATTGTGTATTTGGATGACATACTGGCTTTCAGTAAAACAGCAGCGGAGCATCTGAAGCATTTGGTTACAGTGATGCAGAAGTTACAGCAGGAGAAGCTATTGATAAACATGAAGAAGTCCTCATTCATGAAGACAAAGCTCATTTACTTGGGGTTTGTTATTTCGGCAAATGAGTTGAGGATGGATCCAGATAAGGTGGAGGTAATCAAGAATTGGCCATCACTGAGGAATGTATTCGAGGTAAGAAGTTTCCATGGATTGGCTAGTTTATATCGAAAATTCATCAGAAATTTCAGTGGAATTAGCGCAGCGATGATGGATACAGTGAAGAAAAGACACAAATCTTTTCACTGGATAGAAGAAGTTGAAAAGAGGTTTAATCTGTTGAAGAGGAAGATCACAGAACAACCAGTTTTGGTGTTGCCGGATTTCTGAAAAACATTTCAAGTGAAATGCGATGCAAGCGGATTTGCAATTGGGACGGTCTTGAGTCAGGAAGACAGGCCGATAGCGTATTTCAACGAGAAACTGAATGAAGAAAAGATGAAATATTCCACTTATGATAAGGAATTTTATGTTATCATACAGGCACTGAAGAAATGGAGGCATTACTTGATCCCGAAAGAATTTGTATTGTAGAGTGACAATCATGCACTGCAGTTTGTGACTCAACAGGAGAAGTTGAATCAGAAGCATGTCAAATGGGTTGAGTATATGCAGAATTTCACTTTTGTGATAAAACAAATTTCTGGTACTACTAACAAAGTTGTTTATTCTTTGAGTAGGAAGTGTTTGTTGCTGCAAGAGTTCAGAGTCAAAACTTTAGGTTTTGATGATCTCAGGGACATGTATGCTGATGATCCAGATTTTAAGGAGGCATATGAAGCGGCTAAGAATCCAGTTCTCAGAGACAGAAGCCCGTGGATAGAATACATGATCCAGGAAGGATTGTTGTTCAGAGGCAATCAGTTGTGTATTCTAAAATCCTCCATGAGGGAGAATCTGTTGAAGGAGAAACACAGTGGAGGATTGGCAAGACACTTTGGTCATGACAAAACATTTGCGAAGCTGAATGAGTCATATTTTTGGCCGGGAATGTGAGCGGATGTCAAGAGATTCATAGACAGATGCAGAATTTGCCAGCATTCGAAGGGAAGGAAGCAGAATGCAGGGTTCTATCAACCATTTCCCATACCAGAGAGGTCGTGGGATGCCATTAGCATGGATTTTGTATTGGGGTTGCCAAGAACACAAAGAGGTTGTGATTCAATCTTTGTGGTGGTGGATAGATTTTCCAAAATGGCACACTTTATTCCATGTCAGAAAACTAGTGACACAACTCACATTGCGAATCTGTTTTTCAAAGAGGTCATTCAACTTCATGGGTTGCCGAGAAGCATAGTTTCGGATCGAGATACCAAATTCATAGGGAATTTTTGGAGGACCTTATGGAAGAAGCTGGGAACTAACTTGGCATTTAGTTTGGCTTATCATACTCAAATGGATGGACAAACAAAAGTGGTAAACATGAGTCTGGGAGACTTGATGAGAAGCTTGGTGACAGAACACCACAACAAGTGGGACAACATACTACCACAGGCAGAATTTGCGTATAACAATTCAGTGAATAGAAGCACAGGGAAGAGTCCATTCCAGATTGTCTGTGGCATGCAGTCGAGAGGAATTTCTGAATTGAGGGATTCAGAACAGATTGTGACTAGGAGCGCTAGTGCAGAAGAATTCGTCGAGGCGATAAAGGAACTTCACAACCAAGTGAAGGTGCGACTGCAGAATGCAAGTCAGGAGTATAAGAACAGAGTCGATCAGCATAGGAGACAACTTTAGTTTGAGGTTGGTGATCTAGTTCTGTCACATTTGAGAAAGGAAAGGTTCCCGAGAGGAACATACAATAAGATGAAGATGAATAAAATCGGGCCATGTAGGGTCTTGAAGAAGTTCGGGGAAAATGCTTATGAGATTGAATTACCCGATGGGATCGGAATTTCTCTGATATTCAATATGTCGGATTTGTACCCATATAGAGTTGAAGAAACAGGGACTGGAAATGAGAAGCCAGTGATCCAGTGGACAAAGTAGATGCCAGTTGCAGAGAAGCCGCAGATGGAGTGCATACTGGACAAAATAATTGGCAAGAAGACCAGGAGGAAAGAATACTTTGAGTATCTGATCAAGTGGAAGAATCATCCAGTTGAAGATGCCAACTGGGAGACTGAAGCACAGATATAGAAGCATGGACAGACTGTGCAGGAGCTCATGGATAGGATCCCATAAAAATTTTCAAGTGAGGGAGTATGATGCAGGAGCATCTCCCACATCAAGCGAGCCAGCGTGGAAGCGAGAGACAGCTGGGCAGGCGCTAGCATAAATTTTGAAAACACCTTGGAAATTGTTGCGCAATCTTAAATGAGCCATTAAGATGAGGCGCACTTGTATTATGTAATCGGACCTGGAGCCATTTTCTCTCGTCCTTAGTAGGTAGGAGGCATTTAAAGTAGTTAATGCAGGTAGATAGAATTTAATTCTAGATTAGACAGTTGTGGAGAGCAAGAGGAAAACAGGATATAGACACCCTCATTGTGCATTGTAAATCATCACGAAGCATTATTGAATTAGATTATGGATCATTAGAGAAAGGGCATGCATAGAGTTGTGTAAGAACACCCATGTACAGATATTTGGATTAATAGAAGAGATTGATTCAAATTCAAGGTTTTTGTGTTTTCTCTGTGTATTGATGCTGAATGATATGCTCATGAATGTTTGCTTCCTGTTATACATTTGCTTTATGTGATATGTATATGATTTCATGTTTGAGTTTGAAGTCTGAGAGGATGAAAGAATGAGTTTCAATTGTTTCTCTATCTGAGTAAGAATTCATGCAAGGAGTGCAGTTGAAGTGTCCGCAAGGAGTGCGTCGACAAGGATTCAGGGTTGCGTCTCTAAAGCTCAGATAGTTTTACTTTTATTCTCAATTCCTCAAAGTGCAGTGGGCACAGGAGCCGTGCAAGGAGTGTGCATGCCAAGTGAAGTTCAGGATTGCGAACCTGAGCAAGAACTGAAGGACTACTACTGCAGGTGTGCGCAGGGTCAAAGGGATTTCAACACTTAGGTGTGTTTGAAGGTTGTCGCAAGGAGTGCAAGCAAGAGGTTTCTTTCTGAGGACTTGAAGCTGTGGGAAATATCAGGAGGAGGAACATTGGGTCGCAAGTTTGTGCGCAGATAGACAAGTTTCCGTGGAGGAACATTGGGACCTTCGCAGGAATCATCAAGGAAGGACGGACAGACGGTATTTTTCGAGGAGAATACATGAATTTCCGTGAGCCTTTAGATCTCACAAAGGTGCAGGGAAGATACAACGACGTATTCCCAAGAGGGTCGAAGCTCAGGAGAGGAAGGATCATAGATCCGAGCCATAAGGGACGTCGGATTTACACATGAATTCACATATCGGGGTTCCGTGGGTCGAAGCTCCATAAATTTGCAACAAGAATCGCGATATTGTGATATGTGATATCCCGATGGTGATAGAGCAGTGTGGGGCCACAAGAGTTAGTGAGGTGGACAGGTGGCATACATTATCGGGGTTTCACTGTGAGAAGCTCTGAAACCTATGCTTTAGGATTCGCGATCCCGTGAAGTCTGAATCACCGATAAAGTGAAGCATTGAAAAGTCAAACTCTCATGTGTGTCGGGGTTTCGGTGCATCGGGACTCAGGAGTCGGAGAACCGAGTTGCTCGACATCACGAGTGATGAAATCGTGATAGAGAGAACCCCGATAGGAAAAGGTCAACTTTGACTGTCATCAGATATTGGGGATTCGAGGGTCGAATGTCCGACCACTGACCTCGCGAAGTAGCTAAGTCTGATCTTCCAAGTGCGAAAGGGAGATCCGGTGAAGGATTGTTGTGGGTGCAGGATTCCCGATAGGGAATTAGAAGATCCTTAGAGTTCTTTGGGCAACGAAGGAAGAGAAGATCATGTGAGCGTACGTGATTGCGAGTGTGGATGCATCATCACTGTATTGTTCGAATATAGGAGCATTAAGATAATATCCTAATGACAGAGATGAAGCTTCTTGAAGAGAAGGATCAACAATAAAATCATGAAACAAATTTGGAAAAATCTCACCTCGTTCCTCATCATAATTTGAAATCAAATAATCATAAGGAGAAGGAAGATCTTTCTGATGTTCAAGCTGAAGATCAGATAGTCCCTGTAAATCCTATTCCTTATGGTTACTGCAACTTCCCTTAATCTACAAATTTGGAAGATGTGGACCGCCCTCAACATCTACTGCAGATCCAATACTTTCGCCTATTGATCTGTCAATTTGCTCATCATCTTTCAAGTCTTAAAAGGGAACAATTTGATCTTCCTGACAACCTAAGACAATAGATGCATTTGGTACAATATCACAAGCATCTGCACTATGGATAACATTGTGAAGATCATCAATATCTCGGTCACAATGAGAGGTTTCTTTTATCACAGCATACTCTTTGTGATTATCTGAATCTTTAGTCAATAATTTGAATTCATGACAACATTAAGGAAATAAAAGGTCAGCTGAAAATATTTATTTGCAGAACAAATGAAATGTAGCATGAAAGTCTTCCAAAGAGTTGATACTAGTGATAGGCAGAGACCGGTACCAATCACGAGCAATTCCCTCTCATGAGAAACAAAAGAGCCAGATCTAAACATCCTCATGCACAATTTGCAACCGATGCATGCAATCATGAAAGTCCAGCAAATGTTCTACTGGCACTTACCACTCTTCACCTCGAAACCTGGGAAGACTACATTCCCATTCATCTCTACTAGGCATTGGATGAGGATAACCGGAAATACTTGAAAAATCACAGAATGCACACCTCTTGTTCATTTCATACCAGCGGAGTCGCCAACAAATTTCTGAACAATAGAGTCACCACTGGATCTTCCTTAGTGGAGTCGACAGATAGATGATTACAACCAATTCGTGTCCAGAATTTGTCTATCATCAAAGCTGGATCTATGTCGTCTCCTAATGAATTTATCTTCAACTTCAGTTTTCTGTTCCCCGATAATGGCACCAATTTGTTATCACTCCAAGAAACTCTTTGAGGTTGTAATACAAAGATGATTGGTAACTTAAAGTAAACTTGTTTTTGTATTTTTGTATGTGTTGATCAATGGGATAACTCAACCACAATATAGTATCCAGACAGTCAAAATGAATAATCAAATAAACCAATGCCCTCAAGGATCAATAATCAGATAATAGCTTTAAGTGGGTGAAGAAGACAGTGCTTATAAACCAAATACACAATGATGGGTTTAATAAACAATGTAAGAAACTATTAATCAAGTTATGAACTAACTAATGAGATGATAGTCATTTTACAGTTAAAACAACTTGAATAAGAGTGCAGAAGAAGGGTGGAAATCTGACATTAATAGAGAGAGAAACTTGTGATCCGTATTATCATATGAAAAGTCTATTACAAAGGTATAGTTCCTGTATCCAAAATCGACCCCCCTTCTTCTATCAAATGATAGGTATTTATATCTTTTACAATTGATCTCAGATCCTATAAACATGGATCTGGATTTCTAAATATGGAAAACTGAGTACAAAAATTAATACAATAAAATAACCTAATATTTAACCAAATAGATTTAATCGGATCATTACAAGTCGAATTTGACAACTAAAGCATTATTTGCCAGTGTGTAGGTGAAAATCACAGATTCAGAAATCTATTTTTGATGATTGGGAGATTTTTTGTCAAGATTTACTGTGCCATTTGGTGTTATTTCCTCACCACGTGTCTTTAAAACTTCAAGATAAAGATATTCTATCTTCTCCTAATTATTATCCATCATTTGACACCTTTCCCACGTGTTCAAGAATTAAAAAATCGCAATCTGGGTAGAAAGAAGATGTTTATGGACTCTTTTGCACTTTCACCAGCTCTTTTGTCCTAAATCTACCCCTTTAGCTGATGAAAAGGAAATCTTTCAACAACTAACTAGCAGATTTCAAAACCAATGAGCTGGTGAAAGCGCAAATTTTTTAATGAAAACTACCTTGGGAAAAATTGAATTTCTGAGCCGTGGAGAGTCTGTTTTACATGCTTGAATAGTCAATTGACATCCAGAAATCCTAAGCTTTCCAATGGTACTTTCAGATATGTTTTTAGAGCTTGGGAAGGCAGTCAAAATTCCTCCACAAGATGAGGCATCATATTTCAAACAAATTTCAGAATGAATTATTTGATCGCTAATAGGACCCTCATACGTGTCACCTTTTTGTTAACTCAGACTCCCCTCACTCATTACCACTTATCGCTTGACCCCCCCTCCGAGAAAACCACCAAACCACTCATACATACCACCTCTTCTCTCTGACATAACACTCCACTACCCACTACACATCACACTCCACTACTGCGCTCTACCTCCACATTCCACTGCACTGCCTACTCATCTCACCCACATCAGCAGACCACCTCAACAAGGACATGTGGTAGACCACATCAGCAAGAACATGATTCATCTGATCTAAAAGATCACTTCGGGTGTATTCTCAATCATTGATCATAGTACAGTGGAAGGGTAGTGTAAGTTTGAGAAGTTGAAATTATGAAGTTCCGAAGGTAGAAGTTCCAACAACCATCCATCTCAATGTTTGATAAAGTCCTAGCCGTCAGATTGAATAATGAAAGGATGAGTGTTAGGATTAAATATGACCATTGATTTGTTTCTGTGAAATAAACAGTCTGATCTGATCCATCTATTTCAGGATCACCATCAAGATCATAATATCGACGATCCCATCACATTGCGTGGCCAGAACATGCTCATGTCTTAATTTTTCATGAGCAGGCCACAATTGAAACCATGGTTTTGGAAAAAGGATGTGTGGAGGCTTGTAGTGAATTGCAGGGAAAAAATCGGGTTGCCCTCAAACCGCCTATGGACGCACCCTCAATCGTGTGGTCACGTGAAGTTCATATCCCAAGGTCATATATTGAAGAAGAGCTAGCTCTCACTAGACCGAGATCAGGAAGTGCCTTTTGAATAAGCGATTGGGTCACCGCCAGTGGTCACATGAAGGAAGGGAATTAGACGCCAAAGACAACTGGTTGTAACTGACAGAGAATATGAAGAGTTTCAACTGCCAGAGAAGCCAAGGAATCTCAAGATAATGCCCACTGATGATGAACACACTGAGCATAACCACTAGATAATTCGAAGAGCTTCAAGGTGATCGCCAGAGGAACTAAAGAGTCTCTAGGTAACTACCAGTAGGATGAAGACTCATCATAGAGAAAATTGACATATGGAGAAGCGTTGAAGACTGTAACTGACAGAGAAGCCAGAGACTCTCAGGATAACGACCACTGATGAAGAACAAACTCATCATGATCGTCGGAGAGAATGAAGAGTGAGTTGTATGATCTAACAGAGGACTTGGCATGATAAATATACACAGAACAAAGAAGAGATGGTTGCTTTTGTTGAGAGTTATTCATGCGGTTGGAAGCATGTTATGTGTAGCAGCTGAAACGCATAGAAGAGCCATAGAACATAGATTGGAAATAATACACATATCATTAAGCACAGAACAAATAAATAGAACAAAGATGCATATCTGAGAGAGAGAGAGAGAGAAATCTGAGTTGTGCATGCAGAGACAGAGCATAAGATCATAAAGCTCAAGAAGATGCGAGAATGAAGACATTGATGTAGGTAGAGTAGAGGAGTGTAGTAGAACAGTGATGAGGCTGATAAGCCATTGATCAATATTGTATCATTGTGATAAATTTATGAAAGTAAATATTTATAGTTCAGGGTGGTAGGGTGGTGCTAGGGAGGACTATTGTCCTTAGAGTTTCAAGTGGGTGCTTGAACACAGGGAGTTGTAGCTTCCATCTAGTTTCATCCAGAAAAACCATGGTGGTAGGGTGGTGCAAAGGAGAACTATTGTTCTTTGTTATACAGGTTGGTTCCTGTGTAACTGGAAGTTGGTGCTTCCATCCAGTTGGTGTTGGAACACTCAGGGAGTTGGTGCTTCCTTCTAGTGGGTGCTAGAGAAACCAGAGAGTTGGTGCTCTCAGCAAGTTGTTGCTTGTAAAACAGAGGTTGTAGCCTCAAGAGGATTTGGAGCTCATAAGAATGATAATGTACAGAAAATAAAGATACTTATCATATCAAGAAGAAGAGGTTTTTCCCTTTATGGGTTTCCTCAGGAAATATCTGTCTATGTATATTTCATGTGTGTGATTGATGTTGAATATTCTATTTCTTACTTCCCTGCATTATTGTGATCATCATTGAGTGTTCTGTAAAGAGTTTAAAATGGGCATAATCGTTTAAGAACAGTAACAACTGATTCACCCCCCCACTCAGCTGTCCAACAAAAGTAAATGGAGAACTCCCTAAAATAAGGAAAGTGTAATGCTACATGAAAGTATAAATAAGAGGCAAATCTCTCTCATTTAATCACACTTGAACAAATTGAATATTTTTTGTTGTGTGAGGCATATGAAGTTGTGAAAGTCTAAGGTAGTACGAAGGGTTGACGGCGAAATTCTTGTAATTATAGAGAATACTAAAACACCCTATTTTCTGAGGCGTACGCGGGTTGACAGATTATTAGGGTGCGTACGTACACGGGCTGGCAGTGTATTAGGATGCGTACATGTTGGTAAATCCATGGAAACTTGAGAAGATGAAGATGAAGAGGTTTTATATTATGAGATCAAGCTCCCAGGAAGGTCTACAGTGCTCAGATACATCATATCTGTCCATTGGTTCAAAAGGTATGTCTTATTTATATGAATAGTTGGTTTTTGTTTTATGCAAGAGAAACGGTTATGGAGATTTGAGATTTCTCCCAAGAGAGACTAATGGTTGCATGGAAACTTTTGAATAAGTCATAACTACAAAAATACAGTGTTGGTATAATTTATCATTGATACTTCTTGTTAGAATTGAGACACATCTTGCATTTCTTGGCATATGGCTAAGGGTTTGTGATACATGGTTGAGAGCTTGTATCTGTGAAGTGGTTGATCTATTGAGAGGCTGAATATCAGAAAGGGTTTGATGACTAGATCATGTGAGGGTTATTATACTTGTTCATGATTACACACACCTATATGGCACATGACTAGAGATATATATATGCTTTGGGTAAAGGTTATATATAAGGATGCATGCATAGGGTACAGTTACAGTTTGGATACAGTGACAGGTTGCAGATCTATGTGAAATAAGTTGTAGAGGGTCAGAAGTTTTCAGAAGAAAGAAAAACCTAGTTTTCAGAAGGCATACACAGGTTGCATAACAGTTTGGCCACGTACATACACGGGTTGCATAACAGATAGGGCATGTACATATGCATGTTGTACCACTACAAGTCGCGTCCTGTTGTATTTTTTTTATACATGTTCATTTCAGGTACAGATAGATTACAGGGCAGTTGTACAGGTTGGCTGCAGGTCAGTGGTACAGATTGATATAGTTTTACACTGGTATATCTCACAGTGATAATGTGACAATGGTTCCATCATTCTACTTCTACTTCAGGGTGGTTGGATGAGGAAAGGATAGGTGGTTGTATCCACCTTCCAGTTGTAGCTGGAGAACATAGGGCGTTGTAGCCTCCTTCTGGTTGTATCTAAAGAATTGGGGAGTTGGAGCTTCCCTCGGGTTGTAGCCTGAGAAAATAGGGGGTTGGATCTCCTTCCAGTTGCAGCTAGAAAAAAAAGTAAGTTGGTGCTTCCAATGAATGTAATTCTTCAAGACATATAAGAAAAAGCATTATGTGGTTTTCTCCCTCTTTGGGTTTCCACGTAAAACACTGGTGTATTGTGTATGTGTATGATTGTTCATTTGTTCATTTATTATTTACTCTGCATTTATTGAATTATAATGCTACATTGATATAACAATTGGATTATATGGTTAAAAAATATTCAATTTCTCTATTATTGTTTCACCCCTCCTCTCAGTAAGCCAACAATTGGTATCAGAGTCAGTTCCTTTAGAAATTAGTTTAACCATTGAAAGGTATATCATGGAGAGAAACAACTTGTATAAAAATGGAATACCACAGTTTGATGGACAAAAGTATGCATTTTGGAGCATAAGGATGAAGACATATATACAGGCATAGGGATTTGAAATTTGGCAATCAATTGTAGATGGATACACAATACCAACAGTTCCGCCAACAAATGACAAAGCATTGAAACTCGGTTAGAATAATTCCAAAGCCACAAATGCACTTCTGAATGGTCTTGGTGAAACGATATTCACCAAAGTTGCACATTGTAAATCTACTAAAGAGATTTGGGAAAAACTTCGAAATATTTATGAAGGAGATTCAAAAGTCAAAGTAGCAAAGATTCAAACTTACAAAGGTTAGTTTGAACAACTAAATATAAAGGAATATGAGAATATTGTAGCTTACTTCTTATGATTCGATGAAATAGTAAATGCAATCGTGGGATTGGGAGAAGAAATTCAAGAATCTGTAATTGTTCAAAAGGTACTAAAATATCTTCCTATGAGATTTGATCCTAAGATATCATCACTAGAAGAAAGAGAAGATATAAACTCAATAAGAATGGATGAACTACATGGAATCTTCATAGCATATAAAATGAAAACTGAAGAGGAAAATCCATATTTAAAAGAAGCATCCTTCAAAGCATCCAAAAGATCAAAGCAAAATGGAAAGAAACAAGAAAAAGAACATAGTAGCAATAGTGACGTCTCAGAAGATGATGAAGTAGTGGCCAACTTTATCAAAAGACTGAATAGGGGAACTGATGGTAGGTATAGAGGTAAGATTCCTTTAATTTGTTATAATTGTGATGGTATTGATCATTTTGCTAAAAAATGTCCTCATAATAAAAAGACAAATGATGAAGGTTACTCAAAAAGAAAACAAACATATAAAGGAAAAATAACCACAAAGAAAGTTTTCAATAAAAGCTTATGCACCAAAGAAGACATGTCATCATCAGATGAAGATGAAGTCAGTGACAGTGAGACATAAATATTTCTATTCATTGAAGTAGAAGACTCTGAAGAAGACGAAGAATAATATGAAGAATTCGAAGAAGAAATTGAAGAGGCAGAAGTTGACTACCGAGAGGAATCGTTGAGTGCCATAGAAGTTATCAGAAGAGGAAAGAGGAAAAACAAGAAGCTACAAGTGGAACTAGACAAGAAAGAAGACACTCAGAAATTAGAACAAATGATCACAAATTTGAAGGTTCAAATTAAAGAAGATAAAATAATTGAAGAAGCACTCAAAGAACAACTAGAAGGAAGAGACATGATAATTGAAAATTTGGAAGAAAAAATTGTCACATTAAGAAATGATCTTCAAAATAAAAATATGTCGAACAACTCAAAAGTTTTGAATGACATTATCAACAATCAAAGGCCTAATCATGACAAGTCCGGACTTGGATACAATCAGAAATAAAAGGGATCAAGATCCAAAACAAAATAATAAGAAACACATCCAAAAAACTATGCAGAAACAATCAAAGGGGATAGGAAGGTCTACAGAGAAAATTACAGGGACACTCCTCCACCGAGAAAATTCATATTTCAGAATCAACGACCGAAGGAAACAGATAGGTCTCGGGAAGAGGACGATTCATAAGAGCACCTCCTTTTAGAATATCTTCAACTCCCAGGGATCAAACTATCTTTCTTGGTTTATGTTATGCATGTAATAATTTTGGACATAAAGTTGTAAATTGCAGAGCTAACAACATGAAAATAAACAACTTTGAAAGACATACACAAAAGGGTTATCCAAGAAAGCCTAATGAAACACAAAGAAGAAGTTACAACATGTTTGAATCATTAAGCACTAAAGTGGAATGTTACAAGTGTAACAACTTTTGACACATGACCAAAGATTTCATAATGACAATCCCTCCTAGAGAACCACAATAGAACAACAACAATCATAGACATGAACCTAAGAAAAGGACATGGATAAGAAAAAAAAATTAGTACAGCAATGAAGAATGCACACTCACTCTACAAGCTAAGCAGAAGAAACATGTTTGGTATGTTGACAATGGTTGTTCAAAACACATGACATGTGATAAACATGGGTTTCTTACTTTAAGAAAGGAAAGAGATGGATCAGTCTCCTTCAGAAATGATGATTCAGCTAAAATCATTGGAAAAGGCACAGTCAGAATTAGGAACAAGAATACAAAGGCAGAAAATGTTCTACTAGTAGAATATATGAAACATAATATTTTAAGTGTGAGTAAAATGTGTGACCAAGGTCATAAAGTTACTTTCAATTCACAAAAGTGTGAGATAAGAAAAGAAGGTTCAAGAAAATTAATTGCTACGGCTGCAAGAACTTCAAGAAAAATATATGTGTTAAGTGAACTTGAAAATGAAAAGTGTTGTCTAGGAAAGGAAGATGAAAGTTGGCTATGGCACAGAAGAATGGTCACATACATTTTGACAACCTTTTCAAAGTCAACAAAAGAGAAGCAGTCAAATAAATGCCCCAGATCACGAAACCAACCAACACTTTATGAAAGCATTGTAAACAAGGAAAGCAAACAAAGACCATGTTCAAATCAAAGGAATATTCAACGACAAGACCACTGGAAATTGTGCATATTGATCTGGTTGGACCACCTAAAACTAAGGGCTTAAAAGGTGAGAAATATTTTATGTTATCAGTTGATGATTATACAAGAATGACTGTAGTTTTCTTTCTCAAGAATAAGTCAGAAGCTTTTGAAAAATTCAAGATCTACAAGGAAATAGTTGAAAATGAAATGGATTAAAAAATCAAATGCTTGAGATCTGATAATGGACAAGAGTTCACTTCTAAGGAATTTATGGACTACTGCAGCAGTCATGGAATAGAAATGCAATTCTTCGTTTCTAGGACACCTCAACAGAATGGAGTTGTTGAAAGAAAGAACAGGACAGTACAGGAAATGGATCAAACATTGCTAATGGATTCCAAATTGACAGATATTTTTTGGATAGAGGTAGTTCATACAACAATTCACATTAAAAACATAGTAATTCTCATAAAGAACACTAACAAAACTCCCTACGAGATATGGAAAGGAAGACCAGCAAATCTGAAGCACTTCAAAGTTTTTGGAAGCAAATGCTACATCAAAAGAGAATATGGTAGAATGGGAAAGTTTGACTCTCATGTGGACAAAGGAGTATTTGTTGGTTACTCAAGTATAAGGAAATCATACAAGTGTTACAGCCTGAGATTGAACAAATTTGTGGAAAGCATCAACGTAAAAATTGATGAAACAGGTAGACAAGAATTAAAGGAAGAAGAAAATGAATCAATGGAACAACTTTATGAAGAAGAAACAAAAGATGAAAAAGAAGTGGAATATGAAGAGAATCCTATGGAAGCAGAAGAGAAAGTTCAACAAGTGCCTCCAAAGACACCTAGCATACGAGTACAGAAGAATCATCCTTCAGATCAGATTATCGGAAACAAAGATGTAGGATTTGAAACTAGAAGAAGAATGTGTTCACCAGAACAAATGCACCTATCACTCACATCTACGATTGAACCAACCTATTTTGAAGAGGCCAGCAGGGATGAATTTTGGAATAAGACCATGGATGAATAATTGGATCAAATAGAGAAAAATGACACTTGGGAATTGTTTCCAAGACCAAAGGATAAGAATGTGATCGGTACAAAGTGGGTATATAGGAATACATTGAATTAAGATGGACATATTACAAGGAACAAAGCTAAATTGGTATGTAAAGGATATGCACAGGTTGAAGGAATCGACTTTGAAGAGACATTTTCCCTAGTTGCCAGAATGGAAGCAATCTGATTGCTTTTAGCTTATGCATGATCCAAAAATATTAAAGTGTATCAGATGGACGTAAAATTAGATTTTATGAATGGGGAACTTGAAGAGGAAGTCTACATTGAACAACCAAAATAATTTTAGTTGTCAAAAAACGCAGATTATGTGTGTAAAATAAAGAATACCTTGTATGGTCTAAAACAGGCTCCTAGAGCATGGTACTCTAGACTGGATAAATATCTACAACATATAGGGTTCAGAAAAGAAAGAGTAGACAACAACCTCTACATCAAGGTAAGTCAAGATAGTATTTTATTAATTGAAGTTTATGTTGATGATATTATTTTTGGTAGTGATGATGATAGGATAAGCCAGTAATTTGCAAAGGATATGCAGAATGAATTTGAAATATCATTACTTGGAGAACTATCCTTCTTTTTGGGACTTCAGATACGTCAAAGAAACGAAGGAATTTTTATTTCTCAAACCAAGTATATCAAATAAATGCTAAAGAGGTTTAGAATGGAATATAGCAAACTAGTTATCACTCCCATTCAAACCAGTTGCAAGTTGAGCAAAGATGATGATTTAAAGTCTACAGATCAGAGGTAATACAAGTCAATGATTGGTAGCCTAATATATGTGACAACATCTAGAACAGATGTAATGTAGGCAGTTGGACAAGTGGCACGATTTCAAGCAGCACCAAAGGAATCACATGTATTAGCAGTGAAGAGGATTTTCAAATATCTCAAAGGAATAGAAGAGTTTGGATTATGGTATCCAAAAGGAAAGGATCTATCTCTTATTGCCTACATAGATGCATATTGGGTAGGTTGTATTGATGACCGATGAAGCACCAGTGGATAAGAGTTCTACTTGGGTGAGTGTTTAGTATCATGGCTAAGCAAGAAACAATCATCAATATCTCTATCTACAGCCGAGGCAGAGTATATTGAAGCAAAAGCATGTTGTACACAGGTTCTTTGGATGAAACAAACTCTAACAGATATGCAGGTTGAGTATGATGAGCCCATTCCAATCTATTGTGATAATATAAGAGCCATCAATATCTCAAAGAACTCAGTGATGCACTCCAAGACGAAGCACATTCCAATAAAGTCTCACTTTCTACAGGAACATATTGTAGAAAAGAACATCAAAGTTGAGTATGTGGGCATAAAAGAACAAGTGGCAGACATATTTACAATACCACTTCTACATGAAGCCTTTGAGTATCTTCGCCAGAGACTAAAAGTTATTTCTACTCCAAAATGAATGTTTTTGAATGCTTATCTTATATTTCTTATATGTACACGTGGAAGCACCATAAAGAGGACAGTTCAGTTAGGGGGAGCAACCCCAGATGGAAAGATAACTTTGCCATTGATGACAAAGGGGGAGAGATTTATCATATGCAGAGGAAAGAGGCATGATTCTAGGGGGATAAATGGTCACAGAGATGCAGAGGACAGAGGCATGGTTCCAAGGGGAGAATGAGTGATATGACTTCAGTATTTTATCAGAATCTGGACCAGGGGTAAAAAATTAGCCCAAAATAAAAGTGCCCAGAATCGCTTCAAAACAGACAGGAGTGTAGGCCTCGACCTCATGAACCCAACGCAACTTGAATGGGTTCAAACATACACCGTATGAGTGAGATATTGTGTTCTGTCCATTTTTTCAAATAGGCAAAAATTTCATGACTGTGCAGTCCGTACAGTTGGTGTGGCAATTCGTACAGATGACATGGCAGGGCCATACAACTTACATTGCATGACCGTATGTCGAGTTGGCAGGTGACTAGGTATATGAGGTGTCATACAAGTGGCCCAATGGGCAGCTGACACGTGTCATCATTTGAGCGAGTGAAATGGTGCCATGTGGCCCAGTCGTGGGCTGCCACATGGCACCCCCTCTAGTTGACAGTGGAAAAATTATTGGGGAGTCCACAGGACTCAACCTCGCGACCTCCAGGTGGGGGAAATGTCTTGTCAAGGGTGAGGGATAACACTCTGCCCACACTATATTTCTTTGAAATATATATGTTTATTTGAATTAAAACTTACATTATGGTAAGTTTGGGAGCGGGTCTAGGCTAGGGCTTAGCCCCAACCCTGTTCACATGAGCTATGTCATATGACCCATTTCCATTTTATTGCACGAGAGTCCAACCAACATTCAAACACACTGACACTTGACAACGCCTTACCTCATTTGAATTCAGATCTCATTTGGGGCACAACACTTGGCACATTTCAAACTGTTGCAATGGGTGCCCAGCTTTGGCGCAGGATGTGGTCACATTGGAAAACCACACGTCCAACACCTCTGTGGATTGGGGGCGAGGTTCCCTAATGATGCTACATTTTGGCATATTTTTTGGATTTGGTGCACGTGCTTGGTTTAGGAACTGGAAACACCCATAAGTTGGGTTACTGACACAGAGGTGCATTTTGGTGAACCAGAGACAACAAGCTTGAAGGAGAAAACTTGTAGGAGATCTATCTTCTTTGTTTTTTGGCCAAACCAGGTGCCAAAAAAGCCTAGCTAGGGGGTTTTGGATGTTCTGAATCCATTGGTACAATTTTCAAAGGAATTTGGAGACTTCTATTGCAGGTTTTTCTACAGGGAAGTTTCAGAGAGCTCTAAGGAGCCCAAGGCCACTAGTGAAGGAGGTCATGCTCAGGGGAGCCAAAGTCCATTTTCAGTGACTGAATAGATAGTCTTGACTAATTGATATGCTCTGAACCCATTGGAATAGGTTGCAAAGGCATTTGAGGAATTTTACAGGTGTTTTGGCAACAGGGAATCCCAGGGAGGCCCAAGGCCACCAGTAGAAGAGGTCATGCCCAGATGAGCCATGGTATGTTTTCAGAGATCTAATAGTCATTTTTGGGGTTTTTATGTATTTTAAAACCAATGGTACAGTCAATAAATCCATTGGAGTTGAAAATAATCTTGTAAAATAATTTATACAAACTAATCCTAGAGAGCCTAGTCCATTGATGGAGGCTCAAGGAGATGTAGCCCAGTTGGGGGTGAAATCCTTTATCATGTTCTTGTTGTTGTGATTTTGTTGGTTATTATTTTTTGCAATGTATGCTTGTTTTTGTATTATTTAAGCAACATATTTAACCTTTTAAAAACCTCACACATAAATACCTAAAAGGAGCCTAGACTTGACACATAAATCCTCTTGCACAACTAAGACATTGAGCAAGGTCCTGAAGTTTATTTAAATGGAGTAGAGGGTGCTTGCATAGAAAAACAAGTTAGCCCCCTATTTTCAGATCAATATTGCATGACATGATTTCAGTATTGCATTAGAGTGTTGCCATCAATGTCAAAGGGGGAGATTGTTGATTAAGGTTGGTTGTCATTGATGTCAACCCTTGAAGAAAGTCTGGTATCACAAAGGTTTGGATAATGGACCCAAGTTTGTTTGATGTAAATATGACTCATTATTGTCTTGTCATAGTTGATAAGAAGTACAAATGGATGAACTCCAAAGTGGTCCCCTAATGGTGAAAGCCCTCACAGGAATACGCTTTGTGGATTGAGTTATCCTAGAAGTATGGTTAGAGAACCCATACTTAATTGTGGAATAATGAGATGAAGGTCAGTGAATTTGTCAGTAAAACTATCCTAGATGGATAGTGCTTATCATGCCATTTCCGGCGGTATGTGGATTGTCACATAACCCCTCACGGTTAGAGAGTTATGGCCATATGAAGTTGGATAAACCTCACGAGTCATATAGAATCCCCCAAAAGTCAAAGTGTTTGCAAAAGAAATTATTTAAATAATAAAGTCAATGGAGAACTCCCTAAAATAAGGAAAGTGTAATGTTACATAAAAGTATAAATAAGAGGAAAATCTCTCTCATTTAATCACACTTGAACACATTGAATATCTTTTGTTGTGTGAGGCTTATTGCAAGTACTCATTGATACATATGAAGTTGCAAAAGTCTAAGGTAGTATGAAGAGTTGACGATGAAATTCTTGAAATTACAACGAATACTAAAAAAAACCTATTTTATGAGGTGTATGCGGGCTCACAGTGTATTAGGGTCCGTACGCACGCGTGCTGGTAGTGTATTAGGGTGCATACATGTTGGTAAAGCCATGGAAACTTGAGAAGATGAAGATGAAGAGGTTCTAGATTCTGAGATCAAGCTCCCAGAAAGGTCTATAGTGCACATATACATCATATATATCCATTGGTTCAAAAGGTATGTCTTATTTCTATGAATAGTTGGATTTTGATGTATGCAAGAGAAATGGTTATGGAGATTTGAGAATTATCCCTAGAGAGACTAGTCGCTACATGGGAACTTATGTATAAGTCATAACTACAGAAATATAGTGTTGGTATAATTTATCATTGATGCTTCTTGTTAGAATTTGAGGCACATCTTGTATTTCTTGGCATAAGGCTAAGGGTTTGTGGTACATGGTTGAGAGATTGTATTTGTGAAGTGGTTGATGTATTGAGAGGCTAAATATCAGAAAGTGTTTGATGACTAGATCATGTGAGGGATATTATACTTATTCATGATTACACACACCTATATGGAACATGACTAGAGAGAGATATATATGCTTTGGGTAAAGGTTATGTATGAGGATGCATGCACATGGTACAGTTACAATATGGATACAGTGACAGGTTGCAGATCTATATGAAAGAAGTTGCAGAGGGTTAGAAGTTTTCAGAAGAAAGAAAAACCTATTTTTCAGAAGGCATATGCAGGCTGCATAATAGTTTGGTCACAGACTGCATAACAGATAGGGTGTGTGTTGCAACACTATAGGTCGCGTACCTGTTGTATTTTGTTGATACATGTTCAGTTTAGGTACAGATTGATTACAGGGAAGTTGTACAGGTTGGTTGCAGGTCAGTGGTATAGATTGATACAGTTGTATAGTGGTATATCTCACAATGATAGTGTGAAAGTGGTTCCATCATTCTACTTCTACTTCAGGGCAGTTGGACGGGGCAAGGATAGGTGGTTGTAGCCACCTTCCGGTTGTAGTCGAAGAACTTAGGGGGTTGTAGCCAAAGAATTGGGGAGTTGGATCTTCCGTCAGGTTGTAGCCTGAGAAACTAGGGGGTTGGAGCCTCCTTCCAGTTGCAGCTGGAAAACAAAGGAAGTTGGTGCTTCCAATGAATGTAATTCTTCAAGACATATAAGAAAAATCATTACGTAATTTTCTCCCACTTTGGGTTTCCATGTAAAAAATTGGTGTACTATGTATGTGTATGATTGTTCATTTGTTCATTTCTTATTTACTCTGCAGTTATTGAATAATAATGCTACATTGATATAACACTTGGATTATATGGTTAAAAAGGATTCAATTTATCTATTATTGATTCACCCCCCCCTCTCAGTAATCCAACAACGGGGCCTTTGAACTTGAAACGTTGTCCCAACATAGACACATGATTGAAAAGATCCAGGACAAGAGCTATGTCCCGCAAAGCTAGTTAGAGGAACACTACAAGAAAATGGAGACAATGAAAAGAATATTAGATCAGTTGGAAGGTGTGTAGCAATCACCAAGCAACCCGAGAGAGCAATAGGAAAACTCTAAGAATGAACAGTCGACTTCAGTAAACCAGATCCCTGACTTGAACGAGCTGCACCCGGAGACTATGTTGGACATACAGCAGGTCAAATTGGAAAATGGTAACTAAAATATGGTGTTTTAATGTTTTGTCTTACGATTTGTATTAACGTGATCTTCTACCGCAGTTATTTGGGGAACTATATCCTCAAACATTTTGTTAGAAAAAGGGGGTTGCAACAGAAAATGCTACTGTTACAAAATTGCACCCTTCTTTTGCAATAGATTCTCTCTAAGTGGTATCCCTCGAAGATCTATATTGACCATTTTTTGTGGATTCTTCCACACCTCTAATATATATTTTACCAATTTATGTTAAAACAAAAAAAGAAACAAATTAGATATTGTTAATAAAGAAATAAGCAACCTATATTCTCATGCAATTAATTACCCATGCCCATCAAAGTAGTCTCATAAACTCTAAATTTCTCCAGCATTAAGGAAGGAAAAAAACACTATAGAAGCATCATGCTCCAACATTAATATAAAATAAAAAATGTTTTTATTTAATACATCATTAGCTCAACATTGGAATCCATCTCTAAATGCAAATGTCATCGAACAATTAAAAGGTAAATTGTTGTTTGGTATATTTCAATGTTCAAGGAAGGAATGTTTCAATCTACCATGACTGAAATCACTTTGTTTCCATCCAATTGTCATATGTGCAACATACCATATGTATTAATACATTTGTAATTTCTACATATGATTGTAGAGAATAGTGATGATCATTGGTTCTATTGACCATGAAGAATTCTAAAGGAGAAAAAGAACCACTCCAACTCTTTCAATCTGCTCCTAAGACATATTACCACATAACATGTATCAAGTAGAAGGATGAGATATCGATTCCTACATTGGAGGTACTGATGGAGTATGGGTGAAAATGGAGGAGTTGATACTATGATTTAATTACACAATATGCAACTCATATAAAATTCCCAATGATTTAGTAAGATAATGAGGGAATTACTAAATACACATAATTGTAAATAACAGTCGAGTTGGGGAAGAAGCTATGGTAACAATAGTTTTATTTCAGCCATCAATCTCTTTTAAGCAATGGGATAGACGTTCTAGGTTATTTAGATGTTGTAATTGACCAAATAAAGGATAATAATTGATTCTAATCTAGATCTGATATCAATGTAGTATGTGTTGGTGTACAACGACATCCCAATTTGTTGAGGAAACCATCAAGAGTGTTAGAAAATTTTGCAAATGAATCTATCTACAATGGCCATACATTTGATGGTTGAATCTTACCATGCACAACATTCATAAACCAGTTCTTATACTGAACAATTCAACCAATGGATAAAAACAATGCATGAGTATTTAATTAAATGGGAACTGACCCCTTATCCTCAAAACTAAAGTAAGCAGCGGAACTAGAGCACAAAAAAATACATTCGCATAAAAATATAAGCACAATGGACACTACAAACTTTACCCTAGAAATCCAAATGAGAAAACCAACTTCAAATGGTTTTCCGATGTTTATTTTTGACAATTACAGGGTTATAATGTAGGCTTATAGATCTCTAGACCATTCAACAATTTACATACCCAGAATCCCTTATTGCATCCTCTCCTCTTTTCCAAAAATACCCTTTGTGAGTCAAATTTCTAAATGATATAGGAAGTGATGGGGGTAAAGGGAAGTTCAAGCATCCTTGTACTTTCATTTCCCATTCCTCAATGTCCTTTTCTCAGTCAATTCTTTTTTTTCCGCTTTTCTTTCATTTAATTTCATAATGCGTGCATCGTCTTTTCTTTTTCTTTTTATTTCAACCCTCATTAAATTTCTATTGTTTGTGTGTACTAAGATTTTATGAACCATTCATGTTCGTCTTTGGATCCATTTCAAATAAAGTGTGGCGTTTGGTAGGTTAGACAAGTGGTATAGTTGGTCTAAGGTTCGGCTGAGAAAATACAGTAGTAGTGTAGTATGATTATGTTGTGTTCTCTAAGAGAATAGTTTTGTATATAAATAAGTTTTATCTACTTCACTAGTGTGGGTATTGTGATGTAATATAAGTGGTGAATTTGAAAGTAATGAAGAACCCCTTTTTCTCATATTTTTTATATTTCTATGGAGTGGATGGTGTATGAGGGTGTTTCTTAATGTTGTAGTAGATAACATGCATCTATTATGTATTTTATATTGTAATGTTATAAGATTTGTGTACATTAATTTACTTATAAATATATTGGATTGTTAAATTTAAACATGGATGTTTTGTTATCTTACAAGTCTCCTCTTTATCATTAAATCTTGATAGTGCTTCAAGTGAAACATTTTCTTTATGGATATTGAATAAATATGGTTGGCCCCTTTATAGGATACCTTTACAGAACCTTAGTCTCCATTAAGTGGTAACATAATTTATATTCTAAAAATACAAACATGTACTCTTCTAATTGATATAATTTGAGATGAATGAAGATTTTGATGGATACACTACTATGTTGTAGAATATGCTTAGTCATCCATATTATGTCTCTTTTAATGAGTTTATGTACATTCATTAAATGAATGTTGTAAATCTCAAATCTTTATTAAAATCTTTATTAAACTATGAGGTTGTCATAGAAAGCCAAGGATGAGATCAATGATTTCATTATGAACTCTTACTTCAGTAGATAGATGTCAAAAATAGAACAAAACTCCTTCCCTCATCTTATGTTTCCATCCATCCTTATTGTTTTAATTAAGAAAAACCACTAGTACATACAAATAGTTATAATTATAGTTTGTGTTGGAGATATTTGCCAAAAGGAAGAAATAATGGCCAATGAAAATGAGTCAAGTTAGGTTAGACCACTCACACATCCATGTGATTCAAGTCCGACACCACTAAATTTTATAATATACAAACTAGAACCATGAAGACATTTCTTACAATTTTGATAATTTATAAATAATATAAATATAATTATAATATATTTAGAATATATAAATTTATTATGATCATAACCATAAACTAAATTTTATAATATACAAACTGGAACCATAAATTTTATAATATACAAACTGGAACCATGAAGACATTTCTTAGTATTTTGATAATTTATAAATAATATAAATATAATTATAATATATTTAGAATATATAAATTTAAATGAATATAAATTTAAAAATAGTGAAAAAATTTAATTATTATAAATTTTATATTTAATAAATAATAATAAATATAATATTTAAACTAAATAATATAAATATAATTATAATATATTTAGAATATATAAATTTAGATCAATGTAAATTTAAAAACATTGAAAAAAATTAATTATTATAAATTTTATATTTAATAAATAATAATAAATATAATATTTAACATTTTATTTAATTAGTAAATACAAGATTTATAGTTCACTAATTTCACCAACACAAATACTAAGCGGAAATGTAAAATATGTTCTCTATCTCAGCTCTGTCTCACGCTTGTACAGAGTGATCTATCTTCTAGAGGAAAATTCATCCTATAGATTTATAGTCCACTAATTTCACCAACACAGATACTAACCGGAAATGTAAAATATGTTCTCTATCTGAGCTCTGTCTCACGCTTGTACAGAGTGATCTATCTTCTAGAGGAAAATTCATCCTCCATGGAGATCACTAAATGGCTTCTTGGCTAAAATTTAGTCAACCCTCCCACCTTATCTCTAAATATGGAGGAAGGAGTGAGTCAAACGTATTTTCCAACTCATATATTCAAAATTCATATTCAACTCACATATGTCAACCACGGAAACCAATATCAAATGTTATGCTGTGCAAATTGCATTACATATTGGACTTTTTAAAGATATTTTGAAAGTGGAATGAGAAAACTTAGGTGCCCAATAACTCCATCAAATTTGACCAGATTCGGATTCTACGGCGCCTATGTTTTTCTTATAAAAATGAAAATAAGATGGGTAAAGAATAGACGGGATGAAAACGTCATCATTAGTCCCGTGAGACAGCTCAGACGGTAAGATGGTACCTTTTCCAAGAGATGGGAGGAGGTCTTGTGGTCCAACCCTGCTGAGTCTTCGGGATGGATATTGTAATGGCTGCTATGTAAAATGTTTATATACTAATGAATATAAACGAGAAACTTTCCCGTGGAAAAAAAGAAAATGTCATCGTTAATGGTATATATGTTTGTATTTGTACAAATACGTTGTTTTAGATATATGTAGAGAGTAATTTATTAAGTGATATTTTTTTAATTTATTAAATATATTTTATAAGGTATTGTTTTATGTGATTGATGGAATTTTATCATGAAATTTTGTTCTAAGTTATATCTTTATTTAATTAATAAAAAAATTATTGAGAAATTTTATCTTGAAGTTTTAACCCATAATGATTATTTTAATTTTAAAAAAACTTTATTTTAACATAAAAATTGGATTTATAAGAAAAATTGAATTTGTTTAATTTTTTTTCACCAGGAAACATAGGCGTGGGAAACTCATCAGTACTTCCCTACGTTAGTGGATGGTAAGGATGTTAAATCACAACCCCAGGGACACACGACTTGAACGCGTGACCTTCCCCCGTATGGAGAGAGTGTGCACACGTCTCACCAAGTGTGCTATCCTATGGGGCTAATTTGTTCACTTATTAACTCACTCTATATGTGTGGAAATTTAAAAACTTCATCCACATGTGAATTTGATTGTTTTAATCATATATTAAAATATATTTTAATATATGTCTTATGTTTAATGACAGATCAACAAATTTTATGTACACCGAACATTATCCATTTAACCAACTTTATGGCAAAGTATACACATATCTGCTAGACAAAGTATTAATTTAATTCAATTTAATTTATATATCAATGTCCACTAAAGGCTAAGGTTGGCCCATGGGACTGCAATGAATACAATATGTAAGCACAACAAGGGGAAGGCGAAATCAAATCCCTAGAGAAAAAGAACTTAAAAGAAGAAAAGAAGAAGCAAGAAATTGAGAAGTGCTAGCCCAACAAGATGAAGAGTAATGAAGAAGCTCTAAAGGATAAGGAGTTTCCCTAGACGAGATATGTTTCTCTGAAAAAATCAATTCTAACATTCAAGACCACAAAGAAATTTGTAATGGACATGAGGCCATGGTAGTGATTAGGTGTACAACACCTCACAGGTCTATCATGTGAGCTTGGAAGTTGGCCATGGGGCCTCTTCCCACTAGAGTCAAAGGGGTGACAGAGGTTAGAGGTAATAAACTTGGTGCATGTTGGTTTTGAGAACTACCCTCTGGTAAGTCCTTAGCGAAGGTCAAACATATCCTGGAGGAAGAGGGTTGAGCATCTATGCTCCTAATAAGCCATGAGTCTTTGGAGAGAACCAAGTGAATCTTTGAAAAGACAAAATAGCCACCTTCTTATCTTGTAGTAAGGAGAGCATTGTAATATAAGGTGGTCCTTCTGTTGGGATCTAAGGAAAAAATCCAACAAATATGATTCTCTTGAGGAATATGGTGATCTACCTCAATGCAAAGATGGTAAGAGAAAACTCTAACCTAGGTGAGAGGGAACCTTAGGCTACAAGATAACTAGAGTCTAGTGTACCTCGAGGGATAAATGAGCCCATCACTACACTTGGGATACAAATTTGAGTAGTGTTGAAGTCTGGGAGAAAGTGGCTCTTTGGGATCAGACCATGTGGATCGAAGGTAGACTCTATAAATATTAGTATGAATACCCCGTGTTCATCTCTCCCTTGAAGAGATCAATAACATTCACTAAAAATCTATGTGAGAGTCATTTCTCAATATGAAGGTCAATGAGGTGAAGCAATGAAGAGGCTCTTGCATACCAATATGAATCAATCCCACATTTTTCTTTCTCCATAAAGAATTCGATAGGAAGATATGAATATCTAAGAATATCACTCTATGAGTTTCCCATTCATTTGAGCTTGTGTAGTATTATTACCACATGAAAGATCATTAGAACAATGAGTGGGGCTATACTAAATTATGCAAGAATGATATCATGAAGAATTGAATTCTTGGCATGAATATATTTAGATAGCATCATGACAAGCAGTCTATCGATCATGTTTCAATATATTAGTTAAATGGATGGTCCCCAAACATCACACTCATACAAGAGGGTAAGTATGAACAAAAGATGAAAGAGTTAGATCTTCAATCGAATATCCTAAAACTAAAGCTAAAAACATTTCTTTTCAACATGGGTGATAGTTGCATATCCCTTGCTCAGTCTAGCCTCTACTACTGGAGTCAAGATAAACCCTGGTTCAGAGATGATGAGCCCCAAAATACGCATACAAAAAGACCTCAACTCTCTCACCTCTATAAGTAAGAATCACATTGCTTGCCTCCCTTTTAGGGATATTAAAATCCATGCCTTTTGTTTTCTCAAGATTAACCCAAAGCTTATGAGTGTCAAAAAAGGAATATAGGATGGAAAATTGTCTTTGGAGGTCCCTTAGTGAGTGGGACAAGAGGATCATGTCATCCGCAAATAGGAGAATAAAAACAAAGACTCCAAACAATAGGAATTAACCATTTGAAGTACCTAATGAATGTGATATGATTTTCTATAGATCATGAATGTACAATCCAAAAAATGTAGGAGAGACTGGGAAAACTTGTTTAACTTCTATAGTGATTTTGAATTCCTCTATTTGACTAGTTTTCATCTACATTTTACCAACAATGATATCATAGTGTCATTGCAAGTGAGACCACCAAGGGTAGAAGAAACAAATATTTAATCCTATACGTTACCAAAGCTTGAAGGACTATGCCAAGTGCCTTGCAGAATTTCATGAAGCAACAATATGCTTTACACTTACTTTCCTTAGACTCGTCAATGATGGAACTCAGAGTAAAGATGTGATCATTGGTACAATGGTTTACCTTGAATCCTACTTGTCCTTTGACCCTCAACCTCTTTGTCTCTACCCATTTGGAGTCATTGTGAGCACCTAAATCCACAACAAAGATCTTAGCTAAGATATGACAAGCCATAATAGTGTGTTAGTTACTATAATCAATCTATTCTCTATTTTTGTAGATGGGATAGATGATATGGGAGGTCCAAGAAGGTGGAAATCTATGGGTTTCCATGTATTTAAATAGGTTAGTGATATGGATTGCTAAGACTTTAGGGGTATGTTTGAAAAAATAATCTTTGAGGTTCTCCACATACTAGGCTTTGTTCAATCAAAGATTAAGGATGGCACATAGTATTAGGGAATCAATAAATAAATGATAATGGAAACGATTCAAGTTGACTTTAATAATTGGCCACTTTGGAGCATTGCATAAGCTAGAGGTGTAGTCAAACCAATTAGAGAGGCCAGTGATTGCATACATTGATTTCTTAGGGAGGAAGGATCTCAAAAAGTGTTTGGGGTGAAGTAAATTTGATTTATAATAGGAATGCACTTGTCCAAGAGATATATGACCGTTTTCCTCCTAAGAATGATTCTATATATTTATTTTCGTTTTCTTTGAGTTGGAGGGTCTATCCATCATAATTTGTATGGTTAGGTCATGGATTCTTACAATACAAATCATACCAATCATTACAAGAGTAGTGGCCATTATTAATGAGCTGATAAGTGAAGATGAAATATGGGAAGGTGTTAATCATAGAAGACTACATGGCCTGGGTGAATTATATGGCACACTCGATGAGATCATCAATATCATAAATTGAGAGGAGCCTTGTTTTGAGGAATTTGATGTATTGTTGATCAAGCTAGTGGTTAAGATGAATGATGATAGATTCACAGGTTTGATTGAAGATAGGATTGGAGGGAAGGAAATCAAGTAGGAGATATAAAAATAACATAGCATGGTCAATGAGGGGAGGAGGCATTAAATATAATTGATGATCTTGTATTTTTTATACTAAGGCCTTGTTAAAAGAACAAGTCAATTTCCACCAAAAAAAGGAAAGCACATGGAGACCTAGGATCATGGAAAGGATCTACTATTGTTGAGGAAAACCAAATCATGAGTCTCCTAGGATAACCAACTGCCCACCATAAGGTGTCATAACTTTATTAATAGAAATCTGACATAAATATTCCCATTGGAAATCCACTACCCGAGTCATCAACGAATCATAGTAGAGGTCATGCCCTATGCATTTCATGCAACTAGTTCCTACATTGAAGTCCCCTACAAAAATAATGTCTCCAATGACCATGCATTTTGATATTCTAGGTTGTAGATATTTGAAAGGAGAATTTCCAATATATGTAATGGCATAAGATGATGAAACTCGAGGAAAGTAGATTTCACCAAAGATTTTTTTTTGAAAGGGGGCTTCCTTGCCAAGGACACCCACAAGAATCTAGAATGAACATATGATCCTTCAAGATAGATGAAGAGAGATATATAATCTTTGTGAATACAAGAAATCTCACCATATCCTTTCGATCCAAGGAAAAATTCATTCTAGACACTAATAGCTAGGCATATTCTATTAAGAAAAGGAGTGGATTTATGTCACTCCAATGTGTTTCAATAAACAATATCAAGTCAAATTTTATCCTCACATCCTCTAACAAGATCGGTGAGAAGAAGAGTGAGCCACCACAATTCCACATTGTCACTAGTAGAGAAACCATAAAACTCAAGGTATGATGTCATAAATTAGGCATGGTGGGGGATGCCATGGCTTGGACCAACTTGTAACACCCCGGTTTTAATCCCTATGAACTAGAATGTAATTGTGACTTAGGTTGGTGAGTCGGTGTCATAGGAAAATCCCCCTGTGGACAAGTGGATCTCCTCTTGGATAGTAGACCCTTATAACCAAGACAGAAAGGTGCTAATGTGGACACTGGCATTCCTTTGCATGAAGACAAACTATTCAAGGAAGAAGAAGAAAGACAAGCAAATACATTTACCGATGTTTGTCCTTGCTCGATCCAGGATGACCTTGATCTCCAATTTCTTCAGAAGGTCCCGCAATAAAATGAGCAACAATAATGAAACAAACTTCCTACTCTACCATGATTAGCTTCATAATAGATCTATCAAAATAAATAAGTTCATGAAACATACACAAACTTAAAGGAAACAAGCCAAGAACATATTTATATTAATGAAAACAAAGCAAAGTGCTTACAACCATAGATGCAGATGCAACAACTTCACCAAGCTCTCTTTGTCCAAACCCTTGCTCAAACGTTCCACGATCAGAATGACTGTAACTTTCACTGATAATTCTCCCTTATGAGATCATAAGTTGGATGCCTCTAAACTCCATCTTCTTTTCACCATGAGAGACCTCCTTATATAATCTTGGAAAGACCCAACCACCTTAGAGTTTCTTGGGATACGTTGAGGATCTTTCTCCTTCAGTTGTGGATCCTCCCTAACATCCATCCTTGACCTCAGATTCAAATCCAACTGATTTCCAAGATGAAGGGGATTTTTCCCTGATTTTCCTCAACTACCCAAAATTTGCTCAAACATGCCAACACTCCCCCAAAAGAGTGCACAGAGCATTGCAATTCTCCCCCAAAGGAGGGTACAGAGCATTGGCACTCCCTGACAATGGGTAGGGGAGCACTGCCCAAAATTCCTTCAAAAAATCCCAAAACACTCCCACAGAATGGTGTCCTGAGTGTTGCAACGCTCCCCCAAAAAGGGGTAGGAAGAGTTGGCACTCCCTAACAGTGGGTAGGGGAACCTTCCCATTCAAAAATCATTTTTAAGTGGTCTTTTCCATGTAAAATTCTTTGTACTCCTCATCAGACGATTTCTCCTTCTTAAACCAGCCTTTGAAGGTGTCTTAAGTGTCCTTATGATGTCGTTAGAGATACAACATAGGCAAGATGAAAGTATCATGTTCGTGACACTTGAAACCAAAAATATGACACTTGTGACACTAGTAATGACAACAATGGGTCATCATTGAAGTGAGTAATTTTTGTGTGTAACAGATTGCCCCCAAAAGTGTAAAGTCAAAAGACGAGAACTGATGACTGAAGTACTTTGTAGAATTTTCGAGCAAGGGTATGGACTCAGAGAACTTGGAAGAAAATGTACACAACCATCAAACAAACATTATGACATGTTTCAAACCCAAGGCAGACATACCTATGCTTGAGTGATAAAGACTTTCAAGGTATGGCCGCCATAAAATACACTGTGGATCCATAATTATATTGACAAAAAGGTATAGCCATTGAATATACAATGTGGATCTATAGACCTTAGCGAAGGTCAAACATATCTTGGAGGAAGAGGGTTGAGCATCTATGCTCCTCATAAGCCATGAATTTCTGGAGAGAACCAAATGAATCTTTGAAAAGACAAAATAACCACCTTCTTATCTTGTAGTAAGGAAAGCATCGTAATATAAGGTGGTCCTTGTGTTGGGCTCTAAGGAGAAAATCCAACAAATATGATTCTCCTGAGGAATATGGTGATCTACCTCAATGCAAAGATGGTAAAAGAAAACTCTAACCTAGGTGAGAGGGAACCTTAGGCTACAAGATAACTATATTCTAGTGTACCTCGGGGGATAAATGATCCCATCACTACACTTGGGATACAAATTTGAGTAGCGTTGAAGTTTGGGAGAAAGTGGCTCTTTGGGATCATACCATGTGGATCGAAGGTAGACTTTATAAATATTAGTATGAATACCCTGTGTTCATCTCTCCCTTGAAAAGATCAATAACATTCACTAAAAATCTATGTGAGAGTCATTTGTCAATATGAAGGTCAATGAGGTGAAGCAATGAAGAGGCTCTTGCATACCAACATGAATCAATCCCAGATTTTTCTTTCTCCATAGAGAATTTGATAGGAAGATACAAATATCTAAGAATACCACTCTATGAGTTTCCCATTCATTTAAGCTTGTGTAGTATTATCACCACATGAAATATCATTAGAACAATGAGTGGGGCTATACTTAATTATGCAAGAAAGATATCATGAGGCATTGAATTCTTGGCATGAAGATATTTAGATAACATCATGACAAGCACTTTATTGATCATGTTTCAATATATTAGCTAAATGGATGGTCCCCAAACATCACACTCATACAAGAGGGTAAGTATGACCAAAAAATGAAAGAGTTAGATATTCAATAGAATATCCTAAAACTAAAGCTAAAAACATTTCTTTTCAACATGGGTGATAGTTGCATATCCCTTGCTCAGTCTAGCCTCTACTACTGGAGTCAAGATAAACCGTGGTTCAGAGATGATGAGCCCCAAAATACGCTTACAAAAAGACCTCAACTCTCTCACCTCTATAAGTAAGAATCACATTTCTTGCCTCCCTTTTAGGGATATTAAAATCCACGACTTTTGTTTTCTCAAGATTAACCCAAAGCTTATGAGTGTCACAAAAGGAATATAGGATGGAAAATTGTCTTTGGAGGTCCCTTAGTGAGTGGGACATGAGGATCATGTCATCTGCAAATAGGAGAATAACAACAAAGACTCCAAACAATAGGAATTAACCATTTTAAGTACCTAATGAATGTGATATGATTTTGTCTAGATCATGAATGTACAATCCAAAAAATGTAGGAGAGACTGGGAATTTTTTTTTAACTTCTATAGTGATTTTGAATTCCTATGTTTGACTAGTCTTCATGTACACTTTACCAATAATGATATCATAGTGTCATCGCAAGTAAGACCACCAAGGGTAGAAGAAACAAATATTTAATCCTATATGTTACCAAATCTTGAAGGACTATGCCAAGTGCCTTGCAAAATTTCATGAAGCCACAATATGTTTTACGCTTACTTTCCTTAGACTCGTCAATGATGGAACTCAGACTAAAGATGTGATCATTGGTACAATGTTTTCTCTTGAATCCTACTTTTCCTTTGACCCTCAACCTCTTTGTCTCTACCCATTTGGATTCATTGTGAGCACCTAAATCCACGACAAAGATCTTAGCTAAGATATGACAAGCCATAATAGTGTGTTAGTTACTATAATCAATCTAGTCTCTATTTTTGTAGATGGGATAGATGATATGGGAGGTCCAAGAAGGTGGAAATATAAGGGTTTCCATGTAGTTAAATAGTTCAACGATATGGATTGGTAAGACTTTAGGGGTATGTTTGAAAAAATAATCTTTGAGGTTCTCCACATACTAGGCTTTGTTCAATAAAAGATTAAGGACGGCATATAGTATTAAGGAATCAATAAATAAATGATAATGGAAACGATTCAAGTTGACTTGAATAATCGGCTAGTTTGGAGCATTACATAAGCTAGAGGTGTAGTCAAACCAAGTAGAGAGGCCAGTGATTGCATACATTGATTTCTTAGGGAGGAAAGATCTCCAAAAGTGTTTGGGGTGAAGTAAATTTGATTTATAATAGGAATGCACTTGTACAAGAGATATATGATTGTTTTCCTCCTAAGAATGATTCTATATATTTATTTTCATTTTCTTTGAGTTGGAGGGTCTATCCAGCATAATTTGTATGGTTAGGTCATGGATGCTTACAATATAAATCATAACAATCATTACAAGAGTAGTGGCCATTCTTAATGAGCTGATAAGTGAAGATGAAATAAGGGAAGGTGTTAAGCATAGAAGACTACATGGCCTGGGTGAATTATATGGCACACTCGATCAGATCATCAATATCATAAATTGAGAGGAGCCTTGTTTTGAGGAATTTGATGTCTTGTTGACCAAGCTAGTGGTTAAGATGAATGATGATATATTCACATGTTTGATTGAAGATAGGATTGGAGGGAAGGAAATCAAGTAGGAGATATAAAAATAACATAGCATGGTCAATGAGGGGAGGAGGCATTAAATATAATTGATGATCTTGTATTTTTTTATAGTAAGGCCTTGTTAAAATAACAAGTCAATTTCCACCAACAAAAGGAAAGCACATGGAGACCTAGGATCATGGAAAGGATCTACTATTGTTGAGGATAACCAAATCACGAGTCTCCTAGGATAACCAAGTGCCTACCATAAGGTGTCATAACTCTATTAATAGAAGTCTGACATAAATATTCCCATTGGAAATCCACTACCCGAGTCATCAATGGATCATAGTAGAGGTCTTTCCCTATGCATTTCATGCAACTAGTTCCTACATTGAAGTCCCCTGCAAAAATAATGTCTCCAATGGCCATGCATTTTGATATTCTAGGTTGTAGATCTATGAAAGGAGAATTTCCAATATCTGTAATGGCATAAGATGATGAAAGTCGAGGAAAGTAGATTTCACCAAAGATTTTTTTTTGAAAGGCGGCTTCCTTGCCAAGGACACCCACAAGAATCTAGAATGAACATCTGATCCTTCAAGATAGATGAAGAGAGATAGATAGTCTTTTTGAAGTAAATAAATCTCACCATATCCTTTCGATCCAAGGAAAAATTCAGTCTACACAATAATAGCTAGGAATATTCTAGGAAGAAAAGGAGTGGATTTATGTCACTCCAATGTGTTTCAATAAACAATATCAAGACAAATTTGATCCTCACATCCTCTAACAAGATTGGTGAGAAGAAGAGTGAGCCACCACAATTCCACATTGTCACTAGTAGATAAACCCTAAAACTCAAGGTCTGATGTCATAAATTAGGCGTGGTGGGGGATGCCATGGTTTGGACCAACTTGTAACACCCTGGTTTTAATCCCTATGAACTAGAATGTAATTGTGACTTAGGTTGGTGAGTTGGTATTATATGAAAATCCCCCTGCGGACAAGTGGATCTCCTCTTGGATAGTAGACCCCTATAACCAAGATAAAAAGGTGCTAATGTGGACAATGACATTCCTTTTCATGAAGATAAACTATTCAAGGAAGAAGAAGAAAGACAGGCAAATACCTTTACCGATGTTTGTCCTTGCTCGATCCAAGATGATATTGATCTCCAAGTTCTTTAGAAGGTCCTGTAATACAATGAGCAACAACAATGAAACAAACTTACTACTCTACCATGACTAGCTTCATAATAGATCTATCAAAAGAAACAAGTTCATGAAACATACACAAACTTAAAGGAAACAAGCCAAGCACATATTTATATTAATGAAAACAAAGCAAAGTGCTTACAACCATAGATGCAGATGCAACAACTTCACCAAGATATCTTTGTCCAAACCCTTTCTCAAACATTCCATGATCAGAATGACTGTAACTTTCACTGATAATTCTCCCTTATGAGATCATAATTTGGATGCCTCTAAACTCCATTTTCTTTTCACCATGAGAAGGCCTCCTTATATAAGCTTGGAGAGACCTAGCCACCTTAGAGTTTCTTGGGATAGGTTGAGGATATTTCTCCTTCAGTTGTGGATCCTCCCTAACATCCATCCTTGACCTCAGATTCAAATCCAACTGATTTCCAAGATGAAGGGGATTTTTCCCTGATTTTCCTCAACAACCCAAAATTTGCTCAAACATGTCAGCGCTCCCTCAAAAGGGTGCACAGAGAATTGCAATGCTCCCCCAAAGGAAGGTACAGAGTGTTGGCACTCCCTGACAATGGGCAGGGGAGAGATGCTCAAAATTCCTTCAAAAAAGCCCAACGCTCCCACAGAATGGTGTCCTGAGTGCTGCGACGCTCCCCCAAAGAGGGGTAGGAAGTGTTGGCACTCCCTAACAGTGGGTAGGGGATATTTTCCCTTCAAAAATAATTTTTAAGTGGTCTTTTCCATGGAAAATGATTTGTACTCCTCATCAAATGATTTCTCCTTCTTAAACTAGTCTTTGAAGGTGTCTTAAGTGTCCTTATGATGTCGTTAGAGACACAACATAGGCAAGATGACAGTATGATGTTTGTGACACTTGCGACCAAAAATGCGACACTTGCGACACTAGTAATGACGACAATGGGTCATCATTGAAGTGAGTAATTTTTATGTGTAACAGATTGCCCCCCAAACTGCGAAGTCAAAAGATGGGAACTGATGACTGAATTACTTTGTAGAATTTTTGAGCAAGGGTATGGACTCAGAGAACTTGGAAGAAGATATACACAACCATCAAACAAATATTATTACATGTTTCAAACCCAAGGCAGGCATACCTATGCTTGAGTGATAAAGACTTTCAAGGTATGGCCACCATAAAATACACTGTGGATCCATAATTATATTGACAAAAAGGTATAGCCACTGAAGATACAATGTAGATTTATACACCTATGACCTAAAATGATCATAGCCACAAAGAATACACATTGGATCTATGAGACGACAAGACATAGCCATGACCAATACAAAGAGAATCTATGTGATAGTATATGTGTCAATGTTCAAAAGAAACTCCATCGCAACCTGGGAAAAGTACATATAAGAGTGATGACTCAAACCAGTCTTCTTACCGATCCCAATGTAGTACAAATCTAACCATGTGAATAGATGTCTTTAGTTCGAACATGG
>ML818210.1:105470-116534 GCA_009831015.1 Picea engelmannii
GACACAAAACTGACATAGATATGTAAATTTGTAGATCAAATGAACATGGACTGACATGGGTATTGAAACAGGATATTTGTGGTGGTTGACTCTCGAGGCAGATACTTCCCTTGAACACTGAGACACAACAGAAGAAACATGACATGGACCAAAACATGATGATGTAGTGGATACTGTGACTTTCGTCGGGTGACCCAAAGGAGTAAGAAAACTCAGAGGATTGGTTTAGTGCAGAGGTTTAGCAGACTAAAATGCATGCAAATACAAAGTGTTGTGTTCAAGGGAGACCGTAAGAGTTATTGGTAATGTTCTCAAAAACTGCTTGGCTTGCTCCCTTCAATTTTTCCCCCATCCAGAGAGACGAGTACCTATTTTTTATTTAATGAGCTCAACGAGAGTAACACATGCTTGATATAACTCACCTTCGGTAGGTCCCTCTTCCTTTATTTAACAAATTGGAAGAAGTAAGGGTTCAGTCCCATATGGTCCCTTCAATGTATGATTGTTTAACGAGTCCATAGAAGGTAAACTCAGTGGTTTTTCATATTTAGAGAGTCTGAAAATGACTTAAAGATGACTCCAGTGTTGTCCTTTTTCATAATTTTAGTCTCGCGAAGCCAAAAAAGAGATAAATTGTCACTCTAAAGATGCCCTTTCAAACCTTTTAACAAGTGGGAAACGAAGCAAGATCACTCAGAAATCTTTTCATGTTTAGAGAGTCTGAAAAGAACTTAAAGAAGACTTCAGGGGGTTCCTTTTTCGTATAACATTTATGAGTCCAAAAAAAGTGATAAAAGTATACTCAGTTACATTCTCATTTTTTTGTGAGCACGAAAAAGAACAAAGACAAAGCTCAGTACTCTGACCCTAGCTTGAAATCTAGTGGCTTAACTCCAGAATGATCATCAAAGGTTAGAGACATGCCCCCAAGATTCAATTCATTCACCGACTTTGATCTTGTCACCAATTTCTGTACTAGATGGAGAAAAAGGATAAGGGTGGATGAAATGAAGGTTCAAATACAAGACCTAATGAAAGACTTGACTCAACATCTACGAGATCTGGTGAAAGACTCGACTTGACAGGAGAGGTGATTGTTTCATTTTTTAACGAGATTTCCACAGAGAAGAGAAAATATGCTCATGGACTCTTCTTGATCATGGCTTTCAAGATGATAACACTCTAGAAGGACACCATGTCAAGGGACAAAACTCGATCATGTCTTCCAAGATATCTTCATTGTATGGAAGAAGAATGCTCTAGAAGGAACACATGTCGAGGATCTTGTCAGGGGTAAGGACATCAGGCTCCAATAATCCTACCGAAGAGATGACCATGTAAACTATCGGATCTAATTCATTGGAAGTTGAATTCATGGGAGACAACGCTACATAATTGACCTTTGGAAGGGGTGAGACTGACTTCATATAAGATCCATTTAGGGAGGTCATTGGGTTGATGGTCAAGTCAGGGCCAACAAACGAAATTTGATCAATAGTGACCATTCTTCCATCGTGAGGGAAAGATATCACACAAAAGAGAGTGGACACAATAGATTTCATGGCATAGACATAATCTCTCCCAAGGAGTAAATCAAAATCCAATGGGTCCTGAACTACCATAACATCAATAAAGACAGTTTTCCCTCCCAAAGTTACAGGAAACTGAGGGAGGATCCCTAAAGGGTGACTGGTTCTTATGTTAAAAGAGAACAGATTCTAGGTAACTGGCACAAGCAGAGGAAGATCCATATTTTCATAAGTTGGATCCCAATCAGCCATACGACTATGTTAACAATCTCCCACCATGTCTCAAGGATAGCAAGGGGTTTACTGGTATTAATCTCGGTCAAGGGCCAACAACAACTACTGTTGATGTTATTTCACCCAACTATACGCTCCATCAACAAATCTCTCCTTCTGTGCATTGTGAGGTCTGCTTGCATTGGATTGAACGGTATTATAATGAAATTCCTATTCTACAAGGAAGAATTAAAACTCTCACCAGCCACAATGAATTACTCATAAAAGAAAATCGTGAAATCAAAACAAATGAGCAGAGACAAACCGAGCGTCTTAGGAAGACATGCAACATTGTGATAAATAATGCAGATAGTACAAAGGACGTAATCAATTCTGAGTTATCTTGATCCATGTTAGTTATTGGTTTAAAGAGTAAAATGGTTTTTTCCCTTTTATTACAGTCATGTTATTTGTTAAATCAAATCGACTAAACTTAGATTTATTTTACCAATATAAGAGTGGTTACAGAATTGAGAAATTTTATAGCCAAGTCATTGTCATATAAAATTTAGTTATTATTTGTTAATAAAATATCTAACTTGTTCCTATTTCATTTTTTAGGACATGATATATCTGATGCTGATCTTATGGGATGGAACATGTTCGATCTAGTTGATTAGTATGTCCTTTTGTTTATTTTGTAAATAGGAAAAAACTTTCATAAATTTTTGAAGATATAGTTTGATCATGAGTGGCTCTAGGCTCTCTATATTTGTAATGTTTTGATATTATAAGATCTGATCCTATCTTAGGATATAGGATGTTTAGATTTCAAAAGATTCTTTAAATACTCTCTATTTTGTAAATGAAGGGCATCTTGGCCTGGAACCAATTTATGAAGGAATGATTTTCAAGACTTATGTGACAACGTACAACTTTTGTCTTTAGTCCACTGCAGATGTTGTTTCATTAACGTTTTTATTTATTTAATCTCTATATATTAATATGTCATGTAGCTTTATACTCTTGATATGTTATGTTTTAGGATATCTATTTTACAATATCGTTCATGACTTGTTGTTCTAGATATTGAGACTGTGATCATTTCTTCGATTTGAATATTAGGATTTCTCTTTGATATTTAAATGAACAATTAAATGAGCGTGTTACACTCAGGTTTATCTAACTATAATAATTTGCAATAATAAGATCATAGGATTAATTTGTGTTACCTATTATGTTATTAAACATCAGTTACCAGTACAGGTTATGAATTTATTCAGAACATTTGCACTATATGTCTATTTCATATTTATCGTGTAGGCATCGTAGATGGATGCTCTTTATTCACACAGAATCCCGGATACATTTCACGAACTAACATCAGGTTAGCTTCTTTGTGTTTCTAATTTCTGTCATTTATGCATTAGTGAAACCAAAAAGTTTAGATCAACTTTGAATATCTGTACATCTGTGTTTCATAGCCTAGTTAATTCATGATTTGTTAGATTTGTAGATAGAAAACAAAAAATATATTTGAATGTGATTTCTTTATCTTCTTCTCAAAAGCAATTATCTTTACATTGATTTCATGAGTTTCTAGTAAAACTTACAACCTGTAAATGTTGTTCATAAATGAGACTTTTGTGTTTTCTTGTTTTTCTTAAACACATTTAAAATAGTTATATCAGAGTATGTATATATATATATTAGATTTTTTTTAGCATTAATTAGTTATTCCCTTATTTTTGTTTTCTTTTTAGGATTTTAGATTGGCTAACAAATCCATTAAACCCATCAGAATGAGTTACACCAAACGGCTTGGGTTACTTAGACAACCCTGGAGCAAACTTGTTCTTCCAATTGACGGTCGATCAATTTTGTTCGTCAACAAATGACACTAGAAGGAGGGACTGATTGCAATTGATGGCATGTGGAAGTCATAAGACTCCTCCCCCACACACTCGCTCCCCTGTAGTAACACGTAGTCGCTCGGAAAATAGTGTTACTTCTGAAACAACAACTACCTCAAACGATAATCTTGAGTTTCTCGTTGAACCGGTAACACCAAATCCTCAAGCGACCAACGTACAAGAAATTGTTCATTAGTCACTTATAAGGACACATAGTTCTTTGGCCCATATCAGACAACCCGTTATACCTCTCAATCAACCTTTAGATTTATCAGATATCCGAGAACAACTTGAAGGCACTGGTTTTCTTTTAATCCCATTAGGAGATAATACTACAGATCCTACCCAAACCCCTACTCTTGGAGTTGGAGGATCTAGTATTCCACCTTCCCCACCTCATTCATATCCATCCTCTTCAGGAGGAGAGTCATCTGATGAAGGAAAATCCTTGTCTGAAACATCTCAGCCTTCAACACCACCTACACCCATGGAAAACCAAAACAATCCTGCCAGACCCTGGCTCAACAAAGATGTCGTGGCTATACCTGGACCTCAACACCCATTGCCAAAACATCCAGAGAAATGGTTACCTAAATTTGATCCAGATTCTAAGAAATTTGTCAAAGATCACATAAAGAAGTTTATGTTGTCCATTAGACTCCAAAGTGAAGAGAATGAAGATGTAGTATCCAGAGTCTTTCCATATACATTTGAGGGAAATGCCTCCACATGGTATTTTTCCCAACAACCCCAGACCATTGTCTCTTGGGACAAATTTGAAACCTGTCTTTTAGAGAAATTTGGAGACGATAAATCCCTTGAAGTCTTGGTTATGTAACTCTCTAGCTTAAAAATGAACCTTAAGGAGAATGTTAGGGTCCTAACCCGCACATAGGTAGAAAAATATATTCGGATGTAATAAAGGTCAATATTAATAAGGCCTTGCAACATAATAGAATAAGTCAAATGTAAGAAGACCTAATAAAAGCTTCCTCTTCTAGAAGGATATTCCTCTAGATGTTGCTTTTGATAAACCGATTTAGTATAAATAGGAGTCAAGGGTATGAGAACCCTAGCTTGGAGATTATTGTAATAGAGCTCTACTCTAATGGAGGTTTCCCCCTCGAACATGCCCGTGAACATTGCTCTCAGAATCAAAGTGTTATTTCTGTTCTTATTCTTATATCGTTTCAGTGTTATTATGGTGATTATTCTGGTTATATTTTTGTTATTCTTTCGTTACTAACATTTTATTTCTATTCTACATAATTTTTATATTTGGTATATTACAAGTGGTATCAGAGCACTTTCCTTGGCATAAATTGTGGGTATTTTTTTTTCCAGGGTAGAGACGTATTCTGACGTCTTTAATCCACAGAGATCTATCATTACGTGCATAAACCCATGGTTGAGGGATTCATACACGCAGGAAATACAGGTGGTTCTTAAGTGCACATCTGTTGGCCACCCTTGTAACCCCTGTTGGTACCCCTTCGAGTGGTAGCACATCAGACAACACCTGTGTACGGATCGACCTAGATTTCCTAAAGCCCTCTTTATATAAATCGATCGACCACCTGACTACTATAGTTCCACCGAGAACAACACTCAGGAATATACTCTCTAGTACGTTGGTAGTTGGGTAGTATGGCTAAGGGTACTGTCTATCCTCCTTAGTTAGTGCCCTGGAATATTGGGTTGAGTACTACTGTTGGACCCTGCATGTATATCAGAGAGCTATAGCATAGGGAAAACCCTTGTCTGTAGAACCCTTGAATACCTAACCCTTGGGGAAAAAAACATAAACAAATTAAAACATACAAGATCAATTGCCGTGCAACTATGTTCGGGTTGCCAAGTAAATACACATTTCTTTCTGGTTAAGCATTTGGGTATTTCCTCTCTGCAGTATTCTTCAGACCTGAGTATAACTTTCACCATTATTTGAGACCTATTCCATTGGATTCATCTCTTCTCCCTTATCACTTTCATCCATATCATTTTTCGGCAAAAGTTTTGACCCCATCCACCCCTTTTCAGTTCCCCCATCCTCATGGCCCATACCCATAGCCAAGACTTGGAAGCTCTCTTCAACACCTTGCAATCTGGTCTCATCGATACCCAACAAGAAGTAAAACAACTCAGTGCCAATGTTTCCGCTATCAATACAACCATGCAGTCCTCAATGGAGGAAATCAAACAAGACCTCACCACCCATATTGAATCTGTATTTTTGGCACTCTGCACCAAACTTCATATCCCTACAAATAACCTTTCCTCTTCCTCACCTTCACATAATGAAGGTGACCATTCCTCTCATTCGCATAACTTTCAGAACCATTAATTTCAACGTGACCTACGCATTCCATGGGTGGATGTGACCAAATTTGATGGCTCGAACCCCACTGGTTGGGTAACCCAAATGGAACATTATTTCTCTTTATACGACATTACAGATGAATTGGACAAACTCTGGTATGGTGTTCTCCATCTAGATCAGGAACGTTGGCAATGGTGGAAATGGATAAAAACTTCTCGTCAAGGGTATATTTCTTGGACACACTTTGTGGCAGATCTTTATGAACTCTTTGACACTGACACCAACCATTTGCGTCATTTGACAAAGTTGAAACAATCAGGAACAATGGATGACTTTATAGCTTTCTTTGAGCGCCTAGATATTCGGACAAAGGGCATGTCTGATGCCTTTTTCCGAGAATGTTTTATCAGTGGCCTCAAGGATGAGATTCAGGCCCATGTCCTCATGGCTCGACCTCAGAGTTGGGTGGAGGCTACTAAAAGAGATAAAGAAGCACAACAAGTTGTATCTTCTCAAAACTAGAAACCCTCCTTTATCCCTCGCACTAAACCAATAAATACCACTACTCCCTCTTCTCCACTAAAGATCCAAAAATTGACCAGGGCTGAAATGGATGAAGGCCAACTCAAAGGCATTTATTATAATTGTGATGACAAATATTTCCCGGGCCACAAGTGTAAGGAACAAATTTTTTTTATGGCCATCTCCGAGGATATTTCAGAAGAGGATATTGAAACTCCCCTTGTGTCTGAGTCACCTGAAATCCTCGACATAACCCCTCCCTCAGACCCTCCCAAAGTAGAACCAATAATTTCCTTCAATGCTCTCACTGGATTCTTCGCTCCCCAAACCCTCAGGCTAATCGATTAAATCAAGCATCAGAAGGTCATCATTCTGGTTGATAGTGGAAACACCCATAATTTTATTCATCACTGCATTGCCTAAGAAACTCATTCCTACATCCATGCCGTCAATAATTTCCAAATCATAATTTCCAATGGTGGCTCCATGAAATGTGGTGGGCGTTGTGAAAATGTGTGTCTCCAAATTGGTGACTACCACCTGAAATCTCATATGTTTTCTATAGACATGGGTGGGTATGACATTGTGTTGGGTGCACACTGGCTAAGAACTTTGGGTCCCATTCTCATGGATTTTAAGGAACTAACCATGCAATTTGACTAGGAGGGCCACCAATATAAGTTCCAATGCATCACCATCGGTTCACCTAAGATCATTAGCTCCCATTGCATGGAAAAGATGCTCAAAAAGGGTCATTTTGGTGTTATTGCTCAACTCCATGCCATCCAAGCAACATAAACACCCTCGGTGCCACAAGACCTCCAAGCCATCCTTTATAAACATCAAGTGGTCTTTTCCACTCCCCAAGGAATCCCTCCTTCACGTGGTTTTCATGATCATTCCATTCACCTTGTACCCAAAATCCTTCCTCCCAATATCCATCTGTATCGTCACCCCTTTTCCCAAAAAAATGAAATTAAGAAAATGGTCCAGGAACTCCTTAATGCAAGCATTATCCACCCTAGTATGAGCCCCTACTCTTCTCCTATGGTCATGGTCCTGAAGAAATAAGGTTCTTGGCAAATGTGTCCTGACTTATGTGCCCTCAACAAACTTACCATTAAAGACAAATTTCCCATTCATGTCATTGATGACCTCCTGGATGAACTGAGTGGTGCCCAATTCTTTACTAAACTTGATCTCCGTTCGGGCTACCACCAAATACATATGAAAGAGTCAGACATTCCCAAGACTGCCTTTAGAAATCATGAGGGCCACTATGAGTTTTTGGTCATGCCCTTTGGCTTATGTAATTCCCCCTCCACCTTCCAAATCCTCATGAATCATGTCTTTCGTTCCTTTCTCCATCATTTTGTCTTAGTTTTCTTTGATGATATCCTCATCTATAGCAAGACCAGGACAAGACATTTTTCTCATGTGGATTGAGTTCTCCATCTACTCTCTCAGCACCAACTTTTCCTGAAACAGTCTAAATGTTCTTTTGGTGCCTCAGAAGTAGAGTACTTGGGTCATCTGGTTGGCAAGGATGGTGTTAGGGTGGATCCTAAAAAGATTGAAGCTATGCAAGACTTGCCTCACCCCAAAACTCTCAAAATATTGAATGGATTTCTAGGCTTAACAGGTTATTATCGCAAGTTTTATAAGAATTATGGAAAGATTGCAGCACCTCTCAATGCTCTCCTAAAAAAGAACTCTTGCACTTGGAGTCCAGTTGTTGCTCAAGCTTTTCAAACCTTGAAGATGGTCATGTGCACCACTCCAGTCCTGGCTCTTCTTAATTTCACAAAGACCTTTGCCTTGGAATGTGATACTTCAGGGAAACAAATTGGTGTTGTCCTTATGCAAGAGGGTTGACCTTTGGCCTTCACTAGCAAGCAACTATCTGAAAGAAATCTGGGAAAATCTATCTATTAAAAGGAAATGTTGTCTATTATGCATGTCATTGATTTGTGGCGCCCTTATCTATTGGAGCAATGCTTCCAAATTAAGACAGACCATCAAAGCCTCAAGTATTTTTTGGAACAACGCATTTCCTCCCCGAAGAAACATAAATGGGTAACTAAACTATTTGGTTATGATTATGAGATCATTTACAAGAAAGGMAAAGAAAATGTGGTTGCGGATGCACTTTCCCGCAAATATGAAGATGAGGGATCCCTTTTTTCTCTTTCCTTCATTGTACCAGATTGGCTCCAAGCTATTCGTCAGGAATGGCTACAAGATCCCAAAAGTTTGTAGCTRATCCAACAATTGTAGTCCAGTGCTCCARCTCCCCCAAKGTACTCTTGTCTCCATGATGAGCTTCGATAAAAAGTTCATTTGTATTTAAGTAAAAAATCAAAGATTAAATCCACGGTACTTTCTGAGCTTCATGACACTGACAACGGGGCACTCCGGGTTCACCAAAACCTATGATAGGGTSAAACATTCTTTTTTCTGGGATGGTATGAAACAGGAAATTCGTAATTTTGTCGCCGAATGTGATGTGTGTCAACACAACAAAGGAGAAACAGTTAAATCTATGGGCACACTACAACCGCTCCTGATTCCACTTTCTATTTGGAAGCACATCTCTATGGATTTTATTATAGGCTTACCCAAATCGGGAAATAAATCAGTCATCATGGTGGTTGTTGATCGCCTTTCCAAGTATCCTCATTTCCGCGCTCTTCAAAACCCATTTACAACATCCACGGTGGCTCAAATTTTCATGGATTAGGTCTTCAAGCTCCATGGCATGCCACACTCTATTGTTTCTGATCGCAACCCCACTTTCACAAGCAATTTTTGGCAAGAACTGTTCAAGCTACAAGGCACCCAATTGCATCTCAGTACAACTTATCATCCCCAGACTGATGGTCAAACAGAAGTTGTCAACAAGTGTTTGGAAACATATTTGAGGTGTTTTTTCTTGGAAAAGAAAAATCAGTGGGCTCAATGGTTACCCCTAGCTGAATGGGGGTACACCACTCCATACCATACAACTACACACATGACTCCTTTTGAAGCGGTATATGGACATAATACACCTTCAGTTCTCTCATACTTACCTGGTGTCTCGAAGGTCTAGGCGGTTAAGCAAACACTTACAGTTTGAGAGGCTATTCTCCATACCCTCAAAGAGAATTTGGTCATGGCACAGAATCACATGAAGCAACAAGCAGATCAAGTTCGGTCTGAATGTCAATTTGAAGAATGGGATCAGGTGTTTCTTCACCTGCAACCTTACAAGAAGAATTCCCTCAAGGCCGAGCATTGTCAGATGCTAGCACCCAAATTTATGGTCCTTATACAGTTCTCAAGCATGTGGGACAGGTGGCCTATCAGTTATCTTTTGCTAGTCATTCAAAGCTACATCCTGTTTTTCATGTTTCCTTCTTAAAGAAGGTGATCAGAACTAAGTGTCAAATTCAAACCAACCTTCCCGAGTTATCCAAAGAAGGATCCATTTGGCTACAACCACAAGTAGTTTTGGACCAGCGTGAGTGTCGCCTGCATCAGAGAATCATCAAGAAAGTGTTAATCCAGTGGAAAGATACAACTCCAACAGATGCCACTTGGGAACCAACTACCATTCTCCAACAATTTCCACATCTCAAGCCTTGAGGACAAGGCTGTTTTTAAGGGGGAGGACATGTTACGGTCCTAACCCGCACATAGGTAGAACAATCTATTCAGATGTAATAAAGGTCAATATTAATAAGGCCTTGCAATAAAATAGAATAAGTCGAATGTAAGAAGACCTAATAGAAGCTTTCGTTTCTAGAAGGATCTTCCTCTAGATGTTGCTTTTGATAGACATATTTAGTATAAATAGGAGTCAAGGGTATGAGAAACCTATCTTGGATATTATTGTAATAGAGATTTGCTGGACTGGAGGTTTCCCCCTCAAAGAGGCCGGTGAACATTGCTCTCAGAATCAAAGTGTTATTTCTGTTGTTATTCTTATATCATTTCAATGTTATTGTGGTGATTATTGTGGTTATATTGCTGTTATTTTTCCATTACTAGCATTTTAATTTTGTTATGCATACTTTTTATATCTGGTATATTACAAAGAAAGTAAAATATTTTAACCAAATATTCCTTATGTTAAAGAATCAAATTCCCGTAGATTCAATGCTTGCTGAGAGTCTACTTGTTGCATATTACACCAAAGCCCTGCATAATAATATATCAATTTGGGTTAAAAGGTCTAAAAATTCTACATTTTTGGAAGATTTCGAAGAGGCAATCCAAATTGAAAAGGATATATTAATCTTGAAAGACAATCTCAATAGTGAAGCTGAAACAACTTCATCCTCTAAAAAGAAAATAGAAATTAAGAAAAATGCACACTGTGATAGATCTAAATGATCCAAATGAACCTTTTACTACTTCTACTAATTCATTTGAAATGTAGGGAATGAAAACCTTCTTTGGTAACTTTGTGACCGAAATTTCCCCTATCACCGATCCTGGGCAAGAATCAGAACTTATTACCCACACTCAGTCACCAGCTTTGCCAAATCTGCCAAACACTGCTGACAAAGCTCAGATATGGTCA
>ML818210.1:117454-147626 GCA_009831015.1 Picea engelmannii
GTACCCCTTGGGGTACTTATGCCTAGAGGAATATGCCTTTTGGAATCATAAATGTTGGGGCCACTTTCTAGGGAGCAATGGACATTGCTTTTCATGGCCTCATAAACCAATCAGTAGTGGTCTATCTTGATGACATTACCTTTTTCTCCAAAAACAAGAAAGATCACTTGTCTCACCTTAGGACTGTCCTAGAAAGATCACTTGTCCACAAGTATGGCATATATCTCAACCCTAAGAAGTTAGTATTTCCGGTGGAACAAGGAACAATTCTCAGGTTCATAGTTTCCAGTGACAGAATGATCATAGATCCATAAAGAACTCAAGACATTGCCAAACTTCCCCACCCTTCCTCTAAAAAATCCATGCAATCCTTTTTAGGACAGATTAATTTTGTCAGAAGATTTGTCCCAAGTTTTTCAGAAATGGTAAGACCGTTACAGAATTTAATTAAAAAGGATGCTCAGTATCGTTGGGGACCACATGAAAGTCTATCCTTTGATTCCATAAAAAAAATACATAGTGGAAGCCCCTTCTTTGATGAGTCCTAATTTCTCGCAAGATTTCACTCTTTACACTTTCGCCTCCGATCGATCTTATGCTGCTGTGTTAACACAGGAAAATGATGAAAGAAATGAAATCCCTATTGCCTTCATGAGCTCAGATTTTAAAGGGGATGAAATGAATTAGCCAACTATAGATCAACAGGCGTATGGTGTTTTCAAAGCAGTGAAACACTTCCGGTCATATCTACTGAAATCCATAACTAAAGTCATCGTTCCTTACCCTGTCGTAAGAAAATTTTTAGTACAAAAGGAACTGGTAGAAAAATATGAAAATTGGATGACATTGTTACAAGAATACGACCTCGAAATAACTCCTACACAAATTGTTAGAGGTCAGGGCCTATGTAAACTAGTGGTTGATTCAGTTGAAGAACAGGAAAGTCAAATTAACATCTCAACTGTAAATCAACATAACGAGACACAGGTCAACTGTACACAGGTTGTTGCTGATTCTTGGTATGATGATATTAGATTTTATTTAACGCACGTATCTACTCCTTATCATATCGATCCTAAAAATAGAAGAGACCTCAGGTTAAAATCTACATCTTTCCAGCTAATAAATGATGTATTGTTTCGAAAGAATTTTGATGGTGTTCTTATGCGTTGTTTGGAAAAAGTTGAAGCAAGAAAAGTGCTATCTGGACTTCATACAGGTGAGGCTGATGGACACTTTGGTGGAGACACAATTTCCCACAAAGTGTTAAGAGTTGGGTACTACTGGCCCACATTATTTAAATATGCCCATGCATTATGTCATAAATTCATAATCTGCCAAAAGGCTGCGGGACGAGTGAAAAAAGAAGCATTCCCTTTGCAGCCTTTTTCAGTAGATTCACCTTTTCAGCAGTGGGGTCTTGATATCATAGGGCTAATTAACCCTACTTTTTCATAGAAGCATAAATATATCATTACAATAATGGATTATTTTACCATATGGTCCAAAGATGCACCTTTGAAAGTGGTAAACACTAATCAGGTAGTATCTTTCCTTAACTCGAATATCATTACTAGATTTGGCATTCCCAAATTTTTAGTCATTGATAACACGTCCTATTTCTCATCCCTTGATATGAATGTATTCACCTTAGAAAAATGGATTAAATTGAAATATTCTTCCAGCTACTAACCCCAAGGAAATGGCCTAGCATAATCAACAAACAAAAATTTGATCAAGATCATTAAGAGGATAGTCTCTGAAAACCACAATAACTGGCACAATGATTTGTTTAATGTACTATGGGTTGACAGAGTAACATCCAAAGCTTCTATTGGTAACTCTCCTTTCTTTCTCATTTACGAGAGAGAATCAATCCTACCTCCTCATGTTCTTCTCCCATCTTTGCAATTATCACAGAAAGACCAAGAAGAGGTCTTCCCTCCTCTGGAAAGTCGAATCAATGCCTTGTTAAAACTGGAGGAAGTAAGAGCACAGGAAAAAAAGAAGCTAGATCAACATCAATAGATTGTGAAAAGTTGGTTTGATTCAAAATCTTCTTCAGATAGAAATTTCGAGGTAGGAGACCTGGTTCTCAAGTGGGATAAACCTCACGAGGGAAAAGGGGAACACTCCAAGTTCCAAAACCTGTGGTTGGGACCTTTCATAATCGTTGAAAAACTAAGTCCCATCTCTTTTCATCTACACAATTTGGCGGGACAACCAGATACCTTCCAAGTGAATGGCCAAGCTCTAAAAAGGTATTTTTCCTGATGATTCCAGATTCACCTCTGTACATTTTTTTTTTTTTTTAATTTTTCTTTTTCTTTTGATTTTGGTTCTTTTGATTTTGCTTGTTTGCACTGCTTTCTGAATAAACTTATGTCTGTGTCACCTTTTGGTTCGTGAAGGGAAACCAAAATGCATCATTATGAAGAAACAGTCAAGGTCTTTGCAGATCATCAATGTTGTAAATTGCTAAAATGCAGACTAGCTAAAGAAACTCTATGTTCGAAGTAGGTTTCCTGGTTTCACTTTATAATCATGAGAAGACACGATCATCATTCAAGCTCTTTATGCTGTCCCTATTTTTAAAGAAAACAACTCAAGTATGCCTTCCTATCCTCGGAAATTTATTCTTATCAGAAAACTAATTTCAGATCATAACAAAGGTTATCAAGTGAAAAATTAAGGCTGGAAAATATCAAGTGTTTTGAAAACTGAAATTTTCAGCATCACCCCTCGCTTCTGAAGATCATTAAATTTATATCAAATTGTCTTTGGAGAGTTGTGGGAAGTGTCTCTAAACCCGCCGAGATACTAAATAGGTCTAATGGAAGAGGGTAAATGCATGCATGATTCCAAGATAACTTCATATGGGTACTGAAAAAGCCTGCTAGCAACGAAGCAATGTCAGGTTCAAGAAAATTATCAGGTATAAATTTTGGTATTAATCGTAAGTGCCCTTCATTTTGAATTGACAATTCTTGGACATGTTAGAGGCATCATAGTGGGTTAATTGACATCCCTGCTAAGGCTATGGATGTCTACTGGCAGAAGTGACCCTGTCAATAGTATCAGAGTCATTGGCTAGAATACCGTTACTCTCGTAATTAAAACTTGTCACCGGATTTCATGTGAACAGAGAGACATCTGAAGATGGACTGTGTGATGTTTTTGGGATTTGATTGGGATGCTTGATTTCCTTTAAAATGTTATTTAATATTTAATCATTCTAATCAGTCCTAACATGAACTCGTTGGTGATGCAGAGATAACTTCTTCTCCTAGTAAGTCGTCATTGTTGGCAACCCTACATGTTTTTGCTATTTTGAACAAGAAACGACACTTCCTGTAGCTGCCTTCACCTAATCCTGTAAATATTACTATTTGGGGGTGATTATTGGATTAAAAAATATGTTTGATTATTCTTTTTTACTTTGCGTTTCCATGCTTGATTCATGACTGAAAGCATGAATCAAGCATGGAAACTTAATTTCGTATTATATCCCTATTCAAAACATGATTTTTAAAGGGTTCATTGCACTTACATCTTATTTAATACTTGAATGATTTTTCCTTTTTGAGTTTTTTTTAATGTCGATATAATACCAAGAGTTGATTTGTATTTTGATGTGTAAACATATCTATTTGAACCCTTTGCAAATTGACCATATTCATTGCATGACATGGGAATTAATGTGCAAACATCGTGTCCTGTACTTTACCTTTGTCTAGCGGAATGAATGGACAGGAATTTCATACGAGTTAAGGTTTTCTATTATGATTTGTACTCAAATCTTTCATTACCATGAGTGCTTGAACTTCATGACTGAAAACCCTGATTTTCATACTATGATCGCGCAGGTGTTTTTCTTGTTTTGTTTCCATGGTATCCGCTCAAACTTGTCCCCGTTACTACTGCCATCTAAGCCCATAGTTAGCTTGAGTCGCTTGTATTACAGTATGGTCATACTCTTAATGGACCCTATTGTCCGAATAGAGCCAAATGTCTCTCAAGACTTACTGTCTCGTGATGATGCGGCCGAGGATTTGAAAGCCCAGGGCTGAGATACTTTCATTAAGAGGTTCAATGGGTATAACCTTCACGCAACTAAGGAATTTGCCCAAACATTTGACAGGTATAGGGAGAAAGTTGGACACATTCAATTGGAGATGACTGAAGGGTTTATCAGCGAATCCACAGGGCTCCCATCCTCTGGTCAAAAGTGGTTTAAGAACTCAAAAATCGACGAAGTGTCATGGAATCTTTTCATGACCTCCAGAAAGATTGATTGTTGTGAGAAAGGTGTTCTTGTTTCTCTACTTAAGGTTAGATGGCATGGTATCTTATCAGTTATTAAGTAGTTTATAACCTGTGAAGGTCGTTATGACCTGGTGTTTCTTTATCATGTGCGGTTTCTTATGCACTTTAAAGGTTTCCATATGAATGTTCCATTTTATTAACTAAGGAGTCTATACAAAATGTCAAAAAGATACAAGAAGCAGAGCCTCGACTCTAGACTCTTTCACCATGGATTAATTAAAATGTTGTTGGTTCATCATTTGATAGCCCTGGGTGATGACTAGGATAGGTTCTTAGTCCGAAATGGTTTTGTTATAGCCACTCCTACAGAAACCCCTATGTTGGATAAGCCTATGATAGAGAAACATGTTGATTTCTCAAGTGACAAGCCAGAAGTTTTGGAGGAAGACCCTCCTGACGATGCAATACCCGATCAGATTTTGTATGGGCAATAGGATGTTTGTTATGAGTTTAATGAAACCCCTAAGCGTGAATTAATTATTGGCCATAAAACTACTGTAAAGTCCAATAGAAAAAACCCTCGAAAACAGTCAAAATAGAAGCAAGCAATGTTAGGTTTCCGAAATAAGAGGGTTGTTCGAGTCATTTCGAGAAGTCTGCATAATCGATCTAAGACTCATTTGAGCTCGATCGATACGATCGAGATCAATGAGGATTCAGATCCTGAAATTGAGGATTTTCTCGCAGAGGAAGATTCAGATTGTCATAATTCAGATCCCAATCAACCATACGACTATGTTAACAATATCCCTCCATGTCTCAAGGATAGCAAGGGGTTTAATGGTATTAAGCTCGGTCAAAGGCTGGAAATAGGTAGTGTTGATGTTCTTTCACCCAACTATATGCTCCATCGACAGATTGCTCCTTCTGTGCATTGCGAGGTATTATTTCATTGGATTGAATGGTACTATAATGACATTTCTATTCTACAAGAAATAATTAAAACTCTCACCAACCACAATGAATTACTCATAAACGAAAATCATGAACTCAAAGAAAATGAACAGAGACAAACCAAGCGTCTTAAGAAGACAAACAACATTGTGATAAAGAATGCAGAAAGTATAAAGGCCATAATCAATAATGAGTTATCTTGATCCATGTTAGTCATTTGTTTAAATGGTAAAATGGTTTTATCCCTTTTATTATAGTCATGTTATTTTTTAAATCAAATCAGTTAAACTTAGATTTATTTTACCAATATAAGATTGGATACAGATCTATTATTGATTCATTCATTAAAATAAGCTTGCATGATGTCATAATCAACTTAATCATTCATTATTTGATTGATAATTAACATAAAAATAAAATAACCATTCATGACACATAAAAACAATATATTTAACATGGTTCACCCCCCCTGGGGCTACGTCAACAAAGATCTGTCTCTTCTGCTCTTTTATTCATCTTTCTCCAAAATATGCACTGTGCATATTAGATTCTTAGGCTTACAATAAAAAAATGTAATATACCAGATATAAAAAGTATGAAGAACAAAAATAAAATGATAGAAATGGTAGAATAACAAAAATATAACCAGAACAATCACCACAATAACACTGAAATGATATAAGAATAACAACAAAAATAACACTTTGATTCTGAGAGAAATGTTCACGGGCCTCTTTGAGGGGGAAAACTCCAGTCAAGAAGAGATCTATTACAATAATGTCCAAGCTAGGGTTCCCATACCCTCGACTCCTATTTATACTAAATATGTCTATCAAAAGAAACATCTAAAGGAAGATCCTTCTAGAAGAGAAAGCTTCTATTAGCTCTTCTTACATTCGACTTATTCTATTTTATTGCAAGGCCTTATTAATATTGACCTTTATTACATCCAAATATATTTTTCTACCTATGTGCGGTTTAGGACCCTAACATGTCCTACCCCTTAAAAACAACCTTGTCCTCAAGGCTTGAGATGTGGAAATTGCTATAGAAGGGTAGTTGGTTCCCAAGTGGCATCTACTGGAGTTGTATATTTCCACTGGACTAACACCTCCTTGATGGTTCCCTGACGCAGGAAATGGTTACTCTAGTCCAAAAATGCTTGTGGATGTAGCCAAATGGATCCTTCTTCGGCTAACTCGGGAAGGTTGGTTTGAATTTGGCACTTAGTTCCAATCACCTTCTTTAAGCATGAAACATGAAAAACAAGATGTAGCTTCGAATGACTGGGAAAAGCTAACTGATAGGCCACCTATCCCACACTCTTGAGAATGGTGTAAGGACCATAAAATTTGGGCACTAGATTCTTGTTACACATTATTTTTTTCATCCCTATGACCATTGATGATGTAAACCTATCTGTTTCCTTCAGAGGGGTCAGTGGCCTGAGTTCTTGAATAGAGAAGGGAGAAGAAATTTTCATGAGAAAAGAAGTTGCAATTTCCTTTGTAAAAACCCTATAAAAAAGGAAGTTCGCAGGCTTCATTATAGCTAGGGTGTGAGAATGTCTGCTTCTCGCAGGCTACATCATAGCTAGGTCACAAGGAGTTTGCATTCTTCTCTATAGGCAAGGTGCGAGAATCCTTACACGTGGGAAAAACGAGTGTTTTCTCGAATCTTCTAGAAGGAGAAACTTCCATGGTGAGGTGGCATCCGAATGTTTTGGATATTACTTGCTTTCATGATTTAGTGGGATCATCCTAACCTCCTCACCTTATCCTCTTCAACTTATAAAAGGAGAGGAGCTCTCATGGAGATGGGCTAAGTTGTTTTTGGCTTGGGATTGTTATCTTGGTTAGAGTGGCTTTGAGATTTGCTTTGTCAAGATAGATTGTGAGTGGCTATCAGATCCATGGTCTCAGAATCCTTGGAGAAACAAGTGTGTGGGGAACGAAGGACAGTTGGAAGGGACCTTACGAAATCAAGGCCATGGTTGTAATCTCTCTTTCACATTTAATATGATACATTAATATGATTCTTTCCTATAAAGCTTGTTGTTTTTTATTGTATGATTCTTTGATCACATACATAGGTTTATATTGAGTTTATGCTATTACTATCACTTTGGTTGGTTGCATTCTTTTGCAGGATCATCATTGTATGAGTGTTGGAGCAGAGCTAGGATGGCGATAGCGAGAGGAAGCGATGCTTAAATGATATGTCACCTATCCCTCTTTAGTTAGTAAATTCATTATTTAAAACTTAAGGAAAGCATCATGTTATGGTGTGTTTTGTTCTAGATCTATGTGGATCTAGGGAGATTAGTTAGTGTCTGCACCTACCGATTTATCCTATAACAAAATTGGCGACCATACTAGGGAAGAAATTGTTTCCTAGTTAGTCTAGTTTCCCTTCCTTTGATTGCTTGTTTTCTGGTTTCTGAGTCTGTGGGACATCCATCCAGACTCTCTGGATCTAGAAGTTCACTTAGATTCCCTATCCTTTTTCAAAATTTTCTTTGATTACAGACATTCTCGCACTGTACCTCTATACAACCTACAAAAACAATTGATTTTCACACCCTGCTGTTAGATCCAGTGCGAACTTCTCACACCCTACCAATGTCTAGCCTATGAGAATACCTAATTCTCGCACTATACTCTACTGCTAGGATACAAACTTGTTAGTAAATTTTTTTGGATCGGGTCTTGTCATCTTTTGATGACCCAGTTTTTCTTTGATCAGCTAGATTGAACTTTTGGAGCCTACATTGATCTATTTACAGTCTGCTTGACATTCTTTGAGTTACTTTTAGCCACATTGTCTTTGTTTGGTTTTGAAGGATTAGTCTCTTTATTTGAGTATCTTTCCATTGCAAAGCATGTGTTTTCTTTAGAATTGTTTAGGGAAAGATCAGATTTCTTCTGAATAGTTCTCTTTAAAAGAAAACTTCTAGTTTGGGTTTCTTTGTTTTAACAAAGTTCATTATTTCTTTTAGTGAAATATTTGAAACAAAAAGATTTAATTTCTTTCTTATATTAGATTGGGGGCATCCTTGCATTTGAAGTAGCGAAATTGCATGATTCTTGGCATTTTTTGGTCTTAAATTCTGAAAATATTTGCATTGGTGTGCAGTCGTTTTTTCTCATTTCTTGAGAATATTGATATTGATGAGTTTTAAGATTTTGGGACATTGTGCATCTGGGAATGATAAATGTTTTCTCCTTATCGTAGCATAGATTTCATTGAAATGAAAAGATTGCATCTTCATCTGTTTTCATAACTTTGGAGTCGGTCAAAACACCATATTGTCCACGCCATTTTCCTTTTGAGTAACAACTTCCATAAAATAAAGCGCTTATAAAATTGATTAGACATTTTTATCTTTTCTGGTAGCAAACCTACATTAGATTAGTCATAGGGATTTGGAATAGGTGTGAAGGATAACTTTCCAAAGCTACAAACAAACATAGTATCTTGTGATAGGGAGAGTTAAATCCACTTACTACATTTTGTCCTGGGAAGCCCTTCTCACACAAGGGTCAATCACGAGGTTTCATTAAGTATGACAGAGTTAATCACCCTGCTTTGTTGGTCTTGGTGTAGAGATTACGTGTATTATGGGGGTTACTTGAGAGGTATACCCACAATGATGAATAGAAACCTTTCAATTTGATTACAGGCTAGATACCCTGCCCTTGCACGTGGATCGGACTATCGTCTGTTTCCCCAGGCATCATTGTATTGATTGGTAACCCTAGTGGCCTATATATTTAGGGTCTTTACACAAGGTGACTATGGAAGGGCAAGTCTTCACGGTACCCAAAATCGACATTGAAAAAACTCACTCGGGCTCCTTGGAGGGTATACCCACGATTATGTGTGGGAGCTTGCACCAAGGTGTAAGTCCATTAAGTAGGTCATCAACGTAACTTTTCCACCCACTCTATTTCATCCCCTTCTTACTTTGTTCCCACGATGTTGGATTTCATCACCAACTAGTGCATTCATTGTGAGAAGGTTTTGTTTTCTTGCTTACTTACTAGATTTTTAGTGTGTGCTGTTTGTTTTCCCTAGAGGACTCTAGATTGGATATTTATTTAATGGTGTCAGTTCCCAGAATGACCAATGAAGGAACCCCTACTCCAGGGGAACCTTTTGTTTTTCCTTATTATGGAAACATTGGTCCTCCTCACATCGCTACTTTGAGCCTTCCAGGTCTCACTATCGGATTACCGGTATGGTTGTTTTCCACTCAGGTAATACCGAATGTAGTTAGTGCTTCAGTCACAAGAACTTCCCCCCAAGAGCATCAACCTCATGTTGATCCTTCACCTTCTTCACTAGTAAGGTCTTCTTCACCTTCTTTGCTTGCAAGTTGCCTTCCATTTCATCTTCTTCATCGAGTGAAAGTTCTAAAGCTAGTAACCTGGTGAATAAGAAGAAGAAGAAAAGAAAGATTAAGAAGAAGAAAGATAAGCAAGGGTCAAAACCTCCAACCACTGTCAAACATGTTGGAAAACAACCAGTTACTATTAATTGTGTTGGGAGTGTTGATGTTGTCAAGATCACCCAAACAACTCATAAGCTCAAGTAACCTTGCAGGCTTTGTAAGGGTATACATATTCTTAAGGATTTCCCTGGTCTATCCAAGGTTATAGAAGTATGGTCTACACACCCTGACCAACCCATGTCATCAGCCTCTGAACAACATGTTGATGACCTCCCGTCAACTAGTCACCATACCATTGGGAAGAAGAAAAGTAGAGCCAAGTTCCTGTGTATGTTATGAAAAGGGAATCATCTAACTCACCTTTTCCCTTGTATGGACAAAGCCTTAAAATTCCTAGAAGACATGACTATTTCAAAGCCTCAACTTCCATCTTCTTATCGCAAGCTTTCTCTCAACCCACCTATAGTTTATGGAAAGATCAATCCAGTTCCCCTGTCGGTAAATCCGATTGATCATGTCATCAATCTGGGCATGTCTTTAATTACACCAGTTGAAAAAGTGGTTGATCTGATCCAATCCTCGATTGATCCCACTCTCCCATTAGAGAGTATCACCCAAGTGGTCAATCCGTTTCCACCTGTCGACCCCATTCCCCCCTTGGAGAATGAAACCCTAGTGGTCGATATGGTTCTGTCATCGGTCGATCCCACTTCTCCTTTGATGAGTGCTAAAGTGACTGATCCAGTCCCTTCCTCAGTTAGTCCCACCCTTCATCCGAAGAGTGCCAAAGTGGTTGATCCAATACTATCGTCGGTCAATCCCACTCTTCCTCTGAAGAGTGCCTGGGTGGTCGATTCAATCCCATCATCGGTCAATCCTACTCTCCCACTCGAGAGTAAACCCAATATTGCCCATGTTTTTCTCATTGATACAGACTCTACCATGCCAGTGGGTATTTCTCCTTCTCCCATGGAACCTCCTCCAAGTAATGAGACCATCCTTTTTATTTGGAGTGTGCTAAATGGACCTCATCTTCCCTCTCACATTCCTTTCCAGATTACAGTACAGGTTTGTGGTCGAGACGTTCCTCAGACACTGATAGATGAATATGCATCTGCTAGTATTTTGTCCTCTATTGCTTGGCAAGCTTTGGGTTATCCTCCACTTGCACCAGTTACACAGAATCTATTAGATTTTAATAGAAGAACCAGTCAACCTTTAGGGACCCTTCCTCAGTTTCCTATAACTTTGGGAGGGAAAACTATCTTTATTGATGTCATGGTCGTCCAAGACCCCTTGGATTTTTCTTTACTCCTTGGGTGAGATTATGTATATGCCATGAAAGCTATTGTGTCTACTCTTTTTCGTGTGATATCTTTCCCTCGCGATGGATGGGTTGTGACTATTCATCAACTTTCATTTGTTGACCCTGCCTGGATTTCCTCCTTGAATGGTTCTTATGTGAAGACAGTATCGCCCATGCCACAGGTCAATTATGTGGCGTTGTCGCCCATGGCTTCAACTTTTGATGACTTAGATCTAGTAGTTGACATGGTGATCTCTTCGATAGGATTGTTAGAGCCTGATCTCTTTCCTCATGTCACAACCCTCGACATGGTGTCCTTCCAGAGTGTGTCTCTTCCTTCCAGTGAAGACCTCTTAGAATCCATGACCGAGATTTTTCCCTTGAAATGGTTTCATTCCAGAGAATTTTCCTCTTGGAATCCATGATCAAGAAGAGAGACTTCGAGGATAGTTTTTGCGTCTCTTAGGCAACCTTGTTAAAAAATGAAATAGAGGTCATTGAGCATGATTTTCTGATTTCAAGCTCATTACAAAATGAAACCAGTTGAGGATAGTTTTCACATCTCTGTAGCAACCTCGTTAAAAAATGAAAGAAATATTACGAGCATAGTTCCCGTTTCTATGTCAAACACATTAAAAAATGAAACAATGGTCTAGTGATTATACCTAGAGTCATGAGCACAGTTATTCTCCCATGTCAAGCTCATTAACAAATGAAACAACTTCCCCCTCTCCGTTTGAGTCATGTCTAGTATTTGAAGCTTCATTTCATCTGCTTTTGCAGTTAAATGAAACGAAGCTTGGGGGGCAATGGTTCCAGCCTCTAGACTTCATACTGAAGTTGAGCCACTAGCTTTTTAAGCTGGGGGCTAAGTACCAACCATTCGTTGGGAAGTCGCAAGCATAGTTTTCTATGGTTCAAGCTTGTGTAAAAATGAAACCACCTACCTCAAGCATAGTTTCCTCTGGTTCATGCTTGTGTAAAAATGAAACCAGGTCCAAGCATAGTTCTGTTTAGTTTTTAAGCTTGTGTAAAAATAAAATCTATCCCAAACATAGTTTTGTTTTGTTTTAAAGCTTGCATAAAAATGAAAACAATCCTAAGCATAGTCTTTGTTCTTTCTCATGCTTGTAAATACATGAGAATAAGTTACCGAGCTTAGTCTTTGTTCTTTCTCATGCTCATAAATGAATGAGAATGTAACCGAGTATACTTTATCACTTTTTCAGACTCGTAAAGGTTATACGAAAAAGGAACCCCTTGGAGTTTCATTTAAGCTCTTTTTCAACTCTCTAAACATGGAAAGATTGTCGAGCGATCTTGTTCTTTTCCTACTCGTAAAATTATTTGAAGAAAACATTTGGTGAGCGATAGTTGATCACTTTTTTGGTCTCTTCGAACTAATTTATGAAAAAGGAACTGGGAGAGTTCTCTTTAAGTGTTTTTCAAACTCTCACAACATGAAAAACCCCCGAGTTTTCTATCTTTGGACTCGTTAAACAAATATCGAAAGGCCCTTATGGGACCGAACCACTCCTTCCTAGGGTTCGTTAAACATACTCTGAGGGACTCATATGAAGGATGAGCTTACACTTCAAGCATATGTTATCCTCCTCAAGCTTGTGTAAAAATAAAGAGGTACTCGCCAGAGATGGTGGGGGGAAAATTTGGAAAGAAATGTGTCTAAACCTGTATTCCATGGAAGAATCGCTTTTGAACATGACACCCTTTCACTTTCCTTGTGTCTAGGTTGGAAAATCCACTCGTCTCTTGATCATACTCCTTTATAATATTAAAAATTGGTATGTGATCCCTATTGTTGAGTCAGTGTTTCCAAGACAGTTGTTGTGTCATCAATATGTTCAAAGAGATGTCCAACCCGAAAATCCTTCTATTGCGTCAGCCATTTCTACAGTCCTTAAGTCTTCTATTGTGTCGGCCATCCCTGAGTTAGTCCTGTATTACTGTTTACTCTGATCTAAATCAAATCTTTTTACCCGCTTTGTGTCATTGATGGGGGATACATTAAGGCCCTCCTGTGATGAGTCTTTTCCTGTCAACTTCAACTCATTATCCAGGAATCAGACTTAGAAAATAATTGGTACCATGGAACTTGCATGCCTCAATGGAAGGTTTCCTCGCTCTCGACAATGGGTTTTTATTATTGACCCCTGATCAGGAGATTTCACCGAGTGTTTGACTTGATATCATTAATTCACATTCGTTGGATTGTACTAGTGTACCTTGGGAGTCATTGACATTAATGGTGATTTCCCTCACACTTGTTAACGGTTCTCATCATTGACCGGTAATCAAGTGGTTTCTACCATGCTCGACTCCAGCACATGTATTCACATGGTTATATTCGTACTATAGAGTGGTGGATATGAAGACCCTGGATATTTTCTGTCAGATTTAGGTTGCGTTGGAGTATATTCAGATTGTACAATAAAACACAACAAGCTTTATAGTAATATCATATTAAATGTGAAAGAGAGATTACAACCATGGCCTAGATGTCGTAAACCAACCAAACACAACAAAGAAAATAACTATAGGAAAGAATCATATTATTGTATCATATCATATTAAATGTGAAAGAGAGATTACAACCATGGCCTTGATGTCGTAAGGTCCCTTCCAACTGTACTTTGTTCCCCACACACATGTTTCTCCAAGGATTCTGAGACCATGGATTTGATAACCACTCACAATATATCTTGACAAAGCAAATCTCAAAGCCACTCTAACCAAGATAACAATCCCAAGCCAAAAAAAACTTAGCCCTTCTCCATGAGAGCTCCTCTCATTTTATAAGATGAAGAGGATAAGGTGAGGAGATTAGGATGATCCCAAAAGATCATGAAAGTGAGTAAGATCCAAACCATTCAGATGCCACCTCACCATGGAAGTTTCTCCTTCTAGAAGATTCGAGAAAACGCTCATTTTTCCCACGTGTAAGCATTCTTGCACCCTACCTATAGAGCACACTGTGAACTCCTCGCAACCTAGATATGATGCAGCCTGTGACAATTAGGCATTCTCACACCCTAGCTACAATGAAGCCTACAAACTTCCTTTTTTATAGGGTTTTTACAAAGGAAAATGCAACTTATTTTCTCAGGAAAAGTTCTTCTCCCTTCTCTCTTTAGGAACTCAGGCCACTGACCCCTGTGAAGGAAACAGATAGGTTTAAATCATTAACGATCATAGGGATGATGAAAATAATGTGTAACAGTTCTAACAATGCTCAGAATTGAGGGAATTTTGCTTATAAGGTTGCAGTCGAAGAAACACCTAATCTTCTTCTGCAAATTGACATTCAGAGCGACCTTGATCTACTTGTTGCTTCATGCGATTCTGTGCCATGAAAAAATTCTCTTTTAGGGTACGTAGAATATCCAATTGAACTGTAAGTGTTTGGTCAACTGCCTAAACCTTCGAGACACCAGGTAAATATGAGAGAACTGAAGGTGGATTTTGTCCATATACCGCTTCAAAAGGATTCATGCGTGTAGCTATGTGGTATGAAGTGTTGTACCACCATTAAACTCTGGGTAAACATTGAGCCCACTGATTTCTCTTTTCTGAGGCAAAAAACATCAAATATGTTTCCAAACACTTGTTGACAACTTCCGTTTGACCATCTGTCTGGGGATGATAAGCTGTGTTGAGATGCAATTGGGTGCCTTGTATCTTGAAGAGTTCTTGCCAACAATTGCTGGTGAAAGTTGGGTCGTGATAAAAAACAATAGAATGCGACATGCCATGAAGCTTCAAGACTTGTTCCATGAAAATTTGAGCCATCGTGGATGCTGTAAATGGGTGTTGAAGAGCGCAGAAATGAGCATACTTGGAAAGGTGATCAACAACCACCATGATGACTGATTTATTTCCTGATTTGGGTAAGCCTGTAATAAAATCCATAGAGATATCCCTCCAAATAACAGGTGGAATCGGAAGTGGTTGTAGTTTTCCTAGAGATTTGACTGTTTCTCCCTTGTTGCGTTGACACACATCACATTCAACGAAAAATTTACAAATTTCTTGTTTCATACCATCACAAAAAAAATAATGTTTGACCCTGTCATAGGTTTTGGTGAACCCGTAGTGCCCTGTTGTGGGTGTAGCATGAAGCTCAAAAAGTACTGTGGTTTTAAGGTTTGATTGTTTACTTCAATACAAACAACCTTTGTATCGAAGATCATCATGGAGCCAAGAGTAACCTGGGGAAGCTATAGCATTGGACTGCAATTGTTGGATCAAATACAAAATTTTGGGATCTTGTAGCCATTCCTGTGAATGTCTTGGAGCCAATCTGGTACAATGAAGGAAAGAGAAAAAATGGATCGTTCATCTTCATATTTTCAGGAAACTCCATCCACAACCACATTGTCTTTTCCTTTCTTGTAAATGATCTCATAATCATATCCAAAGATCTTAGTCACCCATTTTTGTTGCTCCGAGGAGGAAATGCATTGTTCCAAAAAATACTTGAGGCTTTGATGGTCTATCTTAATTTGGAATGTTGCCCCAATAGATAAGAATGGCAGAGATCAACGACATGTAGAATAGACAACATTTCCTTTTCATAGATTGATTTGCACAGATTTATTTCAGACAATTGCTTGTTGGTAAAGGCCAAAGGTCAACCCTGTTGCGTAAGGACAACACCAATTCCTTTCCCTGAAGCATCACATTCCAAGACAAAGGTATTTGTGAAATCAGGAAGGGCTAGGAATGGAGTGGTGCACATGGCCATATTCAAGGTTTGAAAAGCTTGAGAAACGGCTAGAGTCCAAGTGAAAGAATTATATTTTAGGAGTGTAGTGAGAGGTGCTACAATCTTTCCATAATTCTTAACAAACTTGTGATAATAACCTGTTAATCCCAGAAATCCACGCAAGTTTTTGAGATTCTTTGGGTGAGGACAGTCTTTCATATCTTCAATCTTTTTAGGATCCACCTTGACACCATCCTTGCCAACTAGATGACCCAGGTACTCGACTTTTGAGGTGCCAAAAGCACATTTAGAATGTTTCAGGAAACATTGGTGCTGAGAGAGTAGATGGAGAACTTGATTCACATGAGAAAGATGGTCTCTCTAGGTTTTTCTATAGATGAGGATAACATCAAATAAAACTAAGACAAAATGACAGAGAAAATGACAAAAGACATGATTCATAAGGATTTGGAAGGTGGAGGGGGGATTACACAAGCCAAAGGGCACGACCAAAAACTCATAGTGGCCATCATGAGTTCTAAAGGAAGTCTTGGGAATGTATGCCTCTTTCATATGTATTTGGTGGTATCTTGAACGAAGATCAAGTTTAGTAAAGAATTGGGTGCCACTCAATTCATCCAAGAGGTCATCAATGACAGGAATGGGAAATTTGTCTTTAATGGTAAGTTTTTTGAGAGAACGGAAGTCAGGACACATTCTCCAAGAACCTTATTTATTTAGGACCATGACCACAAGAGAAGGGTAGGGGCTCATACTAGGGAAGAAAATGCCTGCATTAAGGAGTTCTTGGACCATTTTCTCAATTTCATTTTTTTTGGAAAAGGGGTGATGATACAGACGAATATTGGGAGGAAGGCTTCCAGGTACACGAGCAATGGAATGATCATTAACAACACGGGAAGGAGGGAGTCCCTGGGGAGTGGAAAAGACCACTTGATGTTTAGAAAGGATGTCTTGGAGGTCTTGTGGCACCGAGGGTGTCTCTGTTTCTTTTATGGCATGGAGTTGGGCAATAACATGAGAATGACCTTTTTTGAGTAGCTTTTCCATGCGATGGGAACTAATTATCTCAGGTGAAACGAAGGTGATGCCTTGGAACTTATATTGGTGGCCCTCCTGGTCAAATTTCATGGTTAATTCCTTAAAATCCATGAGAAAGGGACCCAAAGTCCTTATCCAGTCTGCACCCAACACAATGTCACACCTGCACATGTCGATAGCAAACATATGATATTTCAGGTGGTAGTCACCAATTTGGACACGCACATTTTCAGAACGCCATCCACATTTCATGGAGCCACCATTGGTAATCATGATTTGGAAATTATTGATGACATGGATGTTGCAATGAGTTTCTTGGGAAATGCAGTGATGAATAAAATTATGGGTGCTTTCACTATCAACCAAAATGATGACCTTCCTATGCTTGATGTAATCAATTATCTTGAGGGTTTGGAGAGTAGAGAAGCTAGTGAGAGCATTGAGGGAAATGACCAGTTCTACTTCAGGGGGGTCAGAGGGAGGGGTTATGTTAGTGGTTTTAGGTGACTCAGACACAAGGGTAGTTTCAACATGCTCTTCTGAAATATCCTCTGAGATGGCCATAAAAATCTTTTTTTCCTTACACTTGTGGCCCGAGAAATATTTGTCATCACAATTATAACAAAGGCGTTTGAGTTGGCGTTCAACCATTGCAACCCTAGTCAATTTTTGGATCTTTAGTTCAGCGTAGGGAGTAGTGGGATTTAATGGTTTAGTGTGAGGGATAAAGGAGGGTTTCTAGTTTTGAGAAGATACAACATGTTGTGCTTCTTTATATCTTTTAGTAGCCTCCACCCAACTCTGAGGCCGAGCCATGAGGACATGGGCCCGAATCTCATCCTTGAGGCCATTGATAAAAAATTCTCGGAAAAAGGAATCAAACATACCCTCTGTCCAAAAATCCAGGTGCTCAAAGTAATTTATAAAGTCTTCCGCTATTCCTGATTGTTTCAACTTTGTCAAACAACCCAAATGGTTGGTGTCAGTGTCGGATCCCGAAATTGAGGATTTTCTTGCAGAGGAAGATCCAGATTGTCATAAGTCGGATCATAATCAGCCTTACAACTATGTTAACAATCTCCCACCGTGTCTCAAGGATAGAAAGGGTTTTACTAGTATTAAGCTCATTCAAAGGCCGACAACAAGTAGTGTTGATGTTCTTTCACCCAACTATACACTCCATCGACAGATCGCTCCTTATGTGAATTGCGAGGTCTTCATGCATTGGATTGAACAGTACTATAATGACATTCCTATTCTACAAGAAAGAATTAAAACTCTCACTAGCCACAATGAATTACTCATAAAATAAAATTGTGAACTCAAAGAAAATGAACAGAGACAAACCAAGCATCTTAAGAAGATAGGCAACATTGTGGTAAAGAATGCAGACAGTATAAAGGCCGTAATCAATTACGAGTTATCTTGATCCATGTTAGTCATTGGTTGAAATGGTAAAATGGTTTTTTCCCTTTTATTACAGTCATGTTATTTTTTAAGTCAAATCGATTAAACTTAGATTTCTTTTACCAATATAAGACTGGCTACATAATCGAGAGATTTTATAGCCAAGTCATTTTGATATAAAATTTAGTAATTATTTGTTAATAAAATATCTAACTTGTTCCTATTTCATTTTTCAGGACATGATATATCTGATGTTGATCTTATGGGATGGAACATGTTCAATCTAGTTGATTAGTATCTCCTTTTGTTTATTTTGTAAATAGGAAAAAAAATTCATAAATTTTTGAAGATATAGTTTGATCATGAGTGGCTCTAGGCCCTCTATATTTGTAATGTTTTGATATTATAAGATCTAATCCTATGTTAGGAGATAGGAAGTTTAGATTTCAAAAAACTCTTTAAATACTCTCTATTTTGTAAATGAAGGGCATCTTGGCCTGGAACCAATTTATGAAGGAATGATTTTCAAGACTTATGGAACAACGTACAACTTTCATCTTTAGTCCACTGCAGATGTTGTTTCAATAACGTCTTGATTTATTTAATTTTGATATATTAATATGTCAAGTATATTTAGACTCTTGATATGTTATGTTTCAGGATATCTATTTTACAATATCATTCATGACTTGTTGTTCCAGATATTAAAACTGTGATCATTTCTCCGATTTGAATACCAGGATTTCTCTTTGATATTTATATGAACAATGAAATGAATGTGTTACACTCAGGTTTATCTGACTGTAATCATTTGCGATCATAAGATCACAGGCTTAATTTGTGTTACCTATTATGTTATTAAACTTTGGTTACCAGTATAGGTTATGAATTTATTCAAAACATTTGCACTATAAGTCTATTGTTGATTTATCTCATAGGCATGATAGCTGGATGCTCTTTATTCGCACAGAATCCCGGATACATTTCATGAACTAACATCATGTTAACTTCTTTGTGTTTCTAATTTTTGTCATTTATGCATTAGTGAAACCATGAATTTTAGATCAGCTTTGACTATCTGTACATTTTTGTTTCATAGCCTAGTTAATTCATGATTTGTTAGATTTGTAGATAGAAAACAAAAAAAATATTTGAATGTGATTTCTTTATCTTCTTCTCAAAAGAAATTATCTTTACATTGATTTCGTGAGTTTCTAGTAAAACTTACAACCTGTAAATGATGTTCATAAATGAGACTTTTATGTTTTCTTGTTTTGCTTAAACACATTTAAAACAGTTATATCAGAGTATGTATATATATATATATATATATATTATAGTTTTTTTAGAATTAGTTAGTTATTCCCTTTTTTTCTTTTTTCTTTTTAGGATTTTAGATTGGCTAACGGAGCCATTAAACCCGTTAGAATGAGTTACACCAAATGGATTGGGTTACTTAGACAACCCTGGACCAGACTCGTTCTTCCAGTTGACAGTTGGTCAATTTCACTCGTCAATAGGTTTCTATTGTCTTTCTATGCAAACTCGAGTTCCTTTTTCCTTAACCATCTTTAAATATCTTCCTTCATTGGATTCCATGGTTTGAACATTCCCTTCTACGTTTTCATTCTCCATGCTTTTCTTCCATAGATCCCTTCCACTCAATCCTATGCAGTTCCAGTGGCAAGATAACCATTTGTTGGACACTTGGGCTGACCCAGGTTCTGATCTCAGTAGTTTTCCAACAAAAAACTATCGGCCCTTCTGGTAAACCAGAAGGCAACATTGCACACATAATGCACAACACCGTCTCACCCAAGATAGATTTATGGGGGACTACAATAGTCATGTGTTTGCAGTCAAGAAGGGGATTGGGACTGTATTCTGATCCTTTTCCTCATGCATCAACATTATTATTCATTCATCTAGATCTATTGTTGATTCATTCATTAAAATATGTTTGCATGATGTCATTATCAACTTAATCATTCATTATTTGATTGATAATTAAAATAAAAGTAAAATAACCATTCATGACACATAAACACAATATATTTAACATGGTTCGCCCCCCTTGGGGCTACATCCACAAAGATCTGTCTCTTCTACTCTTTTTTCATCTTTCTCCAAAATMTGCTTTGTGTGCATTAGATTCTTAGGCTTATAATAAAAAAATGTAATATACAAGATATAAAAAGTATGCAGAACATAAATAAAATGATAGAAATGGCAGAATAACAACAATATAACTAGAATAATCACYACAATAAYATTGAAATGCTATAAGAATAACAACATAAATAACACTTTGATTCTAAGAGCAATGTTCAAGAGCCTCTTTGAGGGGGAAACCTCTAGTCGAGAAGAGMTCTATTGCAATAATATCCAATCTAGGGTTCTCATACCATCGACTCTTATTTATACTAAATATGTCTATCAAAAGAAGCATGTAGAGGAAGATCCTTCTAGAAGCGAAAGCTTCTATTAGCTCTTCTTACATTTGACTTATTCTATTTTATTTCAAGGCCTTATTAATATCGACCTTTATTACATCCGAATATATTTTTCTACCTATGTGTGGTTTAGGACCCTAACATGTCCCCCCCCTTAAAAATAGCCTTGTCCTGAAGGCTTGAGATGTGGAAATTGTTGCAGAATGGTAGTTGGTTCCCAAGTGGTATCTACTGGAGTTGTATATTTCCACTGGACTAACACTTCCTTGATGGTTGTTTGATGTAGGCATCGGTTACACTGGTACAAAACAACTTGTGGTTGTATCCAAATGGATCCTTCTTCAGCTAACTTGGGAAGGTTCATTTGAATTTGGCACTTAGTTCCAATCACCTTCTTTAAGCATGAAACATGAAAAACAGGATGTAGCTTTGAATGATTGGGCAAAGCTAACTGATAGGCCACCTGTCCCACACGCTTGAGAACGGTGTAAGGAGCATAAAATTTGGGCGCTAGGTTCTGACAATGCTCGACCTTAAGGGAATTTTTCTTCTAAGGTTGCAGTCAAAGAAACACCTAATCCCCTTCTGCAAATCGATTTTCAGAGCGACCTTGATCTACTTGTTGCTTCATGCGATTTTGTGCCATGACCAAATTCTCTTTGAGCATACGGAGAATAGCCTCTCGAACTGTAAGTGTTTGGTCAACCATCTGGACCTTCGAGAAACCAGGTAAGTATGAGAGAACTGAAGGTGGATTTTTTCCATATACTGCTTGAAAAGGAGTCATGCGTGTAGTTGTATGGTATGAAGTGTTGTACCACCATTAAACTAGGGGTAAACATTAAGCCCACTGATTTTTCTTTTCTAAGGCAAAACACCTCCAATATGTTTCCAAACACTTGTTGACAACTTCCATTTGACCATTTTTCTGGGGATGATAAGGTGTGTTGAGATGCAATTAGGTGCCTTGTAGCTTGAACAGTTCTTGCCAAAAATTGTTGGTGAAAGTTGGGTCACGATAAAAAACAATATAATGCGGCATGCCTTGAATCTTGAAGACCTGATCCATGAAACGTTGAGCCACTCTGGATGTTGTAAATGGGTGTTGAAGAGAGAATAAATGAGCATACTTGGAAAGGAGATCAACAACCACCATGGTGACTGATTTATTTCCCGATTTGGGAAAGCCTGTAATAAAATCCATAGAGATATCCCTCCAAATAGCAGGTGGAATCGGAAGCGGTTGCAGTGTTCCTAGAGATTTGACTATTTCTCCCTTGTTGAATTGAAACACATCACATTCAGTGACAAAGTTATGAATTTCTTGTTTCATACCATCCTAGAATAAAGAACGTTTGACCCTGTCATAGGTTTTGGTGAACCCAGAATGCCCCGCTGTGGGTGTAGCATGTAGCTCAGAAACTACTGTGGATTTAAGGTTTGATTGTTTACTTCAATACAAACAACCTTTGTATCGAAGCTCATCATGGAGGCAAGAGTACCCTGGGGAAATAAGAGCATTGGAATGCAATTCTTGGATCAGATACAAAATTTTGGGATCTTGTAGCCATTCCTGGCGAATGAATTGGAGCCAATCTGGTACAATGAAGGAAAGAGAAAAAAGGGATCCTTCATCTTCATAATTTTCAGAAAGTGCATCTGCAACCACATTGTCTTTTCCTTTCTTGTAAATGATCTCATAATCATATTCAAAGAGCTTAGTCACCCATTTTTGTTGCTCCGAGGAGGAAATGCGTTGTTCCAGAAAATACTTGAGGCTTTGATGGTATATCTTAATTTGGAAGCGTTTCCCCAATAGATAAGGGTGCCACATATCAACGACATGAAGAATAGCCAACATTTCCTTTTCATAGATTGATTTTCATAGATTTATTTCAGACAGTTTCTTTCTGGTAAAGGCCAAAGGTCGACCCTCTTACATAAGGACAACACCAATTCCTTTCCCTGAAGCATCTCATTCCAAGGCAAAGGTATTTGTGAAATCAGGAAGGGCTAGGACTGGAGTGGTGCACTTGGCCATATTCAAGGTTTGAAAATCTTGAGAAGTGGCTGGAGTCCAAGTGAAAGAGTTCTTTTTTAGGAGTGCAGTGAGAGGTGTTGCAATCTTTCCATAATTCTTAAAAAAATTGCGATAATAATCTGTTAATCCCAGAAATCCACACAAGATTTTCAGAGTCTTTGGGTGAGGCCAGACTTTCATAGCTTCAATTGTTTTAGGATCCACCTTGACTCCATCCCTTCCAACCAGATGACCCAAGTACTCGACTTCTGAGGTGCCAAAATCACATTTAGATTGTTTCAAGAAAATTTGGTGCTGAGAGAGTAGATGGAGAACTCGACCCACATGAGAAAGATGGTCTGTCCAGGTTTTTCTATAGATGAGGATATCATCAAAGAAACCTAAGACAAAATCACAGAGAAAAGGAAAAAAGACATGATTCATGAGGCTTTGGAAGGTGGAGGGAGAATTACACAAGCCAAAGGACATGACCAAAAACTCATAGTGGCCCTCATGAGTTCTAAAGGCAGTCTTGGAAATGCCTTCTTCTTTCATACGTATCTGGTGGTAGCCCGAATGAAGATCAAGTTTAGTAAGTAATTGGGAGCCACTCAATTCATCCAAGAGGTCATAAATGACGGGAATGGGAAATTTGTCTTTAATGGTAAGTTTGTTGATGGCATGGAAGTCAGGACCCATTTTCCAAGAACCTTATTTATTCAGGACCATGACCACAGGAGAAGCGTAGGGGCTCGTACTAGGGTAGATAATGCCTGCATTAAGGAGTTCCTGGACCATTTTCTCAATTTAATTTTTTAGAGAAAATGGGTGACGATATAGATGGATATCGGGAGGAAGGCTTCTTGGTACAAGGGGAATGGAATGATCATGAACAACATGGGAAGAAGGGAGTCCTTGGGGAGTGGAAAATACCTCTTGATGTTTAGAAAGGATGGCTTGGAGGTCTTGCGGCATGGAGGGTGTCTCTGTTGCTTTTATGGCATGGAGTTGGGAAATAACACCAGTAGCTTTTCCATGTGATGGGAACTAATGATTTCAGGTGAACTGACGGTGATGCCTTAGAACTTATATTGGTGGCCCTCCTTGTCAAATTTCATGTTTAATGCCTTAAAATCCATGAGAATGGGACCCAAATTCCTTAGCCAGTTTGCACCCAACACAATGTCACAACTGTCCATGTCGATGGAAAACATATGAGATTTCAGGTGGTAGTCACCAATTTGGAGACACACATTTTCACAATGCCCTCCACATTTCATGGAGCCACCATTGGCAATCATGATTTGTAAATTATTGACTGCATAGATGTTGCAATGAGTTTCTTGGGCAATGCGGCAATGAATAAAATTATGGGTGCTTCCACTATCAACTATAATGATGACCTTCCTATGCTTGATGTAACTGATTAGCTTGAGGGTTTAGGGAGAGGAGAAGCCAGTGAGAGCATTGAGGGAAATGACCAGTTCTACTTCGGGAGGGTCTGAGGGAGGGGTTAAGTCAGTGGTTTCAGGTGACTCAAACACAAGGGGAGTTTCAACATCCTCTTCTGAAATATTCTCCGAGATGGCCATAAAAATCTTTTGTTCCTTACACTTGTGGCCCGAAAAATATTTGTCATCACAATTATAGCAAAGGCCTTTGAGTTGGCGTTCAGCCATTTCAGCCCTGGTCAATTTTTGGATCTTTAGTGGAGCGTAGGGAGTAGTGGTATTTATTGTTTTAGTGTGAGGGATAAAGGAGGGTTTCCCATTTTGAGAGGATACAACCTGTTGTTCTTCTTTAGCTCTTTTAGTATCCTCCACCCAACTCTGAGGCCGAGCCATGAGGACATGGGCCCGAATATCATCTTTGAGGCCATAGATAAAATATTATCACAAAAAGGCATCATACATGCCCTCTATCCAAAAATCTAGGTAATCAAAGGAAGTTATAAAGTCTTCCACTGTTCCTAATTGTTTCAACATTGTCAAATGGACCAAATGGTTGGTGTGAGTGTCGGATCCCGAAATTGAGGATTTTCTTGTAGAGGAAGATTCAGATTATCATTATTCATATCCCAATCCACCATACGACTATGTTAACAATCTCCCAACATGTCTCAAGGATAGCAAGGGGTTTACTGTTATTAAACTCAGTCAAAGGCCAAGAATAGGTAGTGTTGATGTTCTTTCACCCAACTATATGCACCATCGACATATCGCTCCTTCTGTGCATTGTGAGGTCTACTTTCATTGGATTGAACAGTACTATAATGAAATTCTTATTCTACAAGAAAGAATTAAAACTCTCACCAACCACAATGAATTACTCATAAATGAAAATCGTGAACTCAAATCAAATGAACAGAGACAAACCACGTGTCTTAATAAGACAGGCAACATTGTGATAAATAATGTAGACAATATAAAGGCCGTAATCAATTCTGAGTTATCTTGATCCATGTTAAGCATTGGTTTAAATGGTAAAATGGTTTTTTCCCTTTCATTACAGTCATGTTATTTTTTAAATCAAATCGGTTAAACTTAGATTTCTTTTACCAATATAAGACTGGCTACAGAATCGAGAGATTTTGTAGCCAAGTCATTTTCATATAAAATTTAGTAATTATTTGTTAATAAAATATTAACTTGTTACTATTTCATTTTTTAGGACATGATATATCTGATGCTGATCTTATGGGATGGAACATGTTTGATCTAGTTGATTAGTATCTCCTTTTGTTTATTTTGTAAATAGGAAAAAAAAATCATAAATTTTTGAAGATATAGTTTGATCATGAGTGGATCTAGGCCCTCTATATTTGTAATGTTATGATCTTATAAGATCTGATCCTATCTTAGGAGATAGGAAGTTTAGATTTCAGAAAACTCTTTAAATACTCTCTATTTTGTAAATGAAGGGCATATTGGCCTGGAACCAATTTATGAAGGAATGATTTTCAAGACTTATGGAACAACGTACAACTTTTGGCTTTAGTCCACTGCAGATGTTGTTTCATTAACGTTTTGATATATTAATATGTCATGTAGATTTAGACTCTTGATATGTTATGTTTCAAGATATCTATTTTACAATATCATGCATGACTTGTTGTTCCAAATATTGAGACTGTGATCATTTCTTCGATTTGAATATTAGGATTTCTCTTGGATATTTAAATGAACAATGAAATGAATGTGTTACACTCAGTTTTATCTGACTGTAATCATTTGTGATCATAATATCACATGATTAATTTGTGTTACCTATTCTGTTATTAAACTTTGGTTACCAGTATAGGTTATGAATTTATTCAAAACATTTGCACTATAAGACTATTGCAGATTTATCTCGTAGGCATGGTAGCTGGATGCTCTTTATTCACACAGAATCTTGGATACATTTCACGAACTAACATCAGGTTATCTTCTTTGTGTTTCTAATTTCTGTCATTTATGCATTAGTGAAACCAAAAGTTTAGATCAACTTTGAATATTTGTACATCTGTGTTTCATAGCCTAGTTAATTCATGATTTGTTAGATTTGTAGATAAAAAACAAAAAAAATATTTGAATGTGTTTTCTTTATCTTCTTCTCAAAAGTAATTATCTTTACATTGATTTCGTGAGTTTCTAGTAAATCTTAGAACCTGTAAATGTTGTTCATAAATGGGACTTTTATGTTTTCTTTTTTTTCTTAAACACATTTAAAACAGTTATATCAGAGTATGCATATATGTATATATATATTATAGTTTTTTTAACATTAGTTAGTTATTCCCTTCTTTTTGTTTTCTTTTTAGGATTTTAGATTGGCTAATAGAGCCATTAAACCCGTCAGAACGAGTTACACCAAATGACTTGGGTTACTTAGACAACCCCATATCAGACTCATTCTTCTAGTTGACGGTCGATCAATTTCACTCATCAACAGGTTTCTCTTGTCTTTCTGTGCAAACTCAAGTTCGTTTTTCCTTAACCATCTTTAAATATCTGCATTCGTTGGATTCCATGGTCTGAACATTCCCTTCTACGTTTTCATTCTCTGTGATTTTATTCTACAGATCCCTTCCACTAAATCCTATGTAGTTCCAGTGGCAACATAACCATTTGTTGGAAACTTGGGCTGACCTAGGTTCTGATCTTAGTAGGTTTCCGACAAAACCATCAAAATATCGACCCTCCTGGTAAACTAGATGGAAACGCTTTGCATAGAGTGCACAACACAGTCTCACCCAAGATAGATTTATGGGGGACTGCAATAGACAAGTGTTTGAAGTCAAGGAAGGGATTGGGCTGTATTCTGATCATTTTCCTCATGCATCAACATTATTATTCATTCATCTATATCTATTTTTGATTCATTCATTAAAATATGCTTGCATAATGTCATAATCAACTTAATCATTCATTATTTTATTGATAATTAACAGAAAAATAAAATAACCATTCATGACACATAAACACAATATATTTAACATGGTTCACCCCCCTTGGGGCTACGTCCACAAAGATCTATCTCTTCTTCTCTTTTATTCATCTTTCTCCAAAATCTACATAGTGCGTATTATATTCTCAGGCTTACAATAAAAAAATGTAATATAACAGATATAAAAAGTATGAAAAACATAAATAAAATGATAGAAATGGAAAAATAACAACAATATAACTAGAACAATCACCACAATAACGCTGAAATGATATAAGAATAACAACATAAATAACACTTTGATTATGAGAGCAATGTTCATGGGCCTCTTCGAGGGGGAAACCTACAGTCGAGAAGAGCTCTATTACAATAATATCCAAGATAGGGTTCTCATACCCTCGACTCCTATTTATACTAAATATGTCTATAAAAAGAAGCATCTAGAGGAAGATCCTTCTAGAAGAGAAAGCTTCTATTTTATCTTCTTACATTCGACTTATTCTATTTTATTGCAAGGCCTTATTAATATTGACCTTTATTACATTAAAACATATTGTTCTACATATGTGCGGTTTAGGACCCTAACATGTCCTCCACCTTAAAAACAACCTTGTCCTCAAGGCTTGAGATGTGGAAATTGTTCCAGAATGGTAGCTGGTTCCCAAGTGGCATCTACTGGAGTTGTATATTTCCACTGCACTAACACTTCCTTGATGGTTCTCTGACACAGGCGACAGTTACACTGGTCCAAAACTGCTTGTGGTTGTAGCCAAATGGATCCTTCTTCGGCTAACTTGGGAAGGTTGGTTTGAATTTGGAACTTAGTTCCAATCACCTTCTTTAAGAATGAAACATGAAAAACAAGATGTAGCTTCGAATGACTGGGCAAAGCTAACAGATAGACCACTTGTCCCACACACTTGAGAATGGTATAAGGACCATAAAATTTGGGCGCTAGGTTCTGACAATGCTCGGCCTTGAGGGAATTTTGCTTGTAAGTTTGCAGTCAAAGAAACACTTGATCCCCTTTTGCATATTGACTTTTAGAGCGGCCTTCATCTACTTGTTGCTTCATGTGATTCTGTTCCATGACCAAATTCTCTTTGAGGGTACAGAGAATAGCCTCTCGAACTATAAGTGTTTGGTCAACCACCTGGACCTTCAAGACACCAGGTAATTATGAGAGAACCGAAGGTGGCTTTTGTCCATATACTGCTTCAAAAGGAGTGATGTGTGTAGTTGTATGGTATAAATTGTTGTACCACCATTAAACTAGGGGTAAACATTGAGCCCACTGATTTTTCTTTTCCGAGGAAAAACACCTCAAATATGTTTCCAAACACTTGTTGACAACTTCCATTTGACCATTTGTCTGGGGATGATAACTTGTGTTGAGATGCAATTGGGTGCCTTGTAGCTTGAACAGTTATTGCCAAAAATTGCTGGTGAAAGTTGTGTCACGATAAAAAACAATAGAATGTGGCATGCCATGAAGCTTGAAGACCTGATCCATGAAAGTTTGAGCCACCGTGGATGTTGTAAATCGGTGTTGAAGAGCGCATAAATGAGAATACTTGGAAGGGCGATAAACAACCACCATGATGACTGATTTATTTCCTGATTTGGGTAAACCTGTAATAAAATCCATACAGATATCCCTCCAAATAGCAGGTGGAATCAGAAGCGGTTGTAGTGTGCCTAGAGATTTGACTATTTGTTCCTTATTGCATTGACACACATCACATTCAATGACAAAATTACGAATGTCTTGTTTCATACCATCCCAGAAAGAAGAACGTTTGACCCTGTCATAGGTTTTGGTGAACCCAGAGTGCCCCAGTATGGGTGTAGCATGAAGCTCAGAAAGTACTGTGGATTTAAGGTTTGATTGTTTACTTCAATACAAATGACCTTTGTTTCGAAGCTCATCATGGAGCCAAGAGTACCCTGGGGAATCCAGAGCATTGTACTGCAATTTTTGGATCAGATACGAACTTTTGGGATCTTGTAGCCATTCCTCGTGAACGGCTTGGATCCAATCTGGTACAATGAAGGAAAGAGAAAAAATGGATCCTTCATCTTCATATTTTCAGGAATGTGAATCCGCAACCACATTTTCTTTTCCTTTCTTGTAAATGATCTCATAATCATATCCAAAGAGCTTAGTGACCCACTTTTGTTGCTCTGAGGAGGAAATGAGTTGTTCCAAAAAATACTTGATGCTTTGATGGTCTATCTCAATTTGGAAGTGTGTCCCCAATAGATAAGGGTGCCACAGATCAATGACATGCAGAACAACCAACATTTCCTTTTCATAGATTGATTTCCATAGATTTATTTCAGATAGTTTCTTGCTGGTAAAGGCCAAAGGTCGACCCTCTTGCATAAGGAAAACACCAATTCCTTTCCCTGAAGCATCACATTCCAAGAAAAAGGTCTTTGTGAAATCAGGAAGTGCTAGGACTGGAGTGGTGCACATGGCCATATTCAAGGTTTGAAAATCTTGAGCAGCGATTGGAGTCCAAGTGAAAGAGTTATTTTTTAGGAGTGCAGTGAGAGGTGTTGTAATCTTTCCATAATTCTTAACAAACTTGCGATAATAACTTGTTAATCCTAGAAATCCACACAATCTTTTGAGAGTCTTTGGGTGAGGCTGTTGATTAAGGTTGGTTGTCATTGATGTCAACCCTTGAAGAAAGACCCGTAGCACAAAGTTTTGGGTAATGAACCCAATAGTGTTTGATGTAAATATGACTCATTATTGTTTTTTCATGGTTTATAAGAAGTAAATATGGATGAACTCCAAAGTGGTCCCCTTATGGTGAAAGCCCTCACGGGAAGACGCTTTGTGGAGTAAGAGAACCCATGCTTAATTATTGAATAATGAGATAAGGAAAGTGAATTTGTTAGGGAAAATATCCTATCTGGATAGTTCTTGTCATGTCATTTCCAGTGGCATGTGGAACGTCACATAATTCCTCACAGTTAGAGAGTTATGGCCATGAGAAGTTGGAGACCCTAGGTTTGGGTAATGGACCCAAGTTTGTTTGATGGGTAATGGTATGAGTTATGATATATTTTTAGATAATACTATTCTATA
>ML818210.1:155298-199636 GCA_009831015.1 Picea engelmannii
AACCATATCCAGGTACGTCCAATCCTATTTGGGGCTTGAATGCTCAAACTCACGTCCTTATTCAAGGATACAATCCCATGAGTTACTTTCCTCCACAACAACCACCGAATCTACCTGGGTCTTTGCATTATATGCATACTACTTATGGTCCCACTGGTTTGCTGACGAGGCTCCCTCCCAAAAGCCACCAGTACCCACATGTGACTAGACAGTTACCCTTCTTAGCCACTTTGGATCTCCCAGATCTGTCAAGGATTTTAAATGATCCAATTCGTCACTCTCCCCAATGGCCTGCTATAACAACCAAGCTACCATTAGACATCCCTAAATTCGATGGAAAAGCAGGAGAGGACCCGAACAATCCTGTCATGAATTTTCACCTCTGGTGCTCATCCAACTCCTTAATGGATGACTCCATTTGTTTACGTCTTTTTCAAAGAACTCTCACGGGTTTTGCTGCGAAGTGGTATATAGAATTACCATGAGGTTTCTTCACCGACTTCAACACCCTATCTATGGCCTTCCTCACCCATTACCAGTTACCGATCCGTTATGAGATGGGGACAGATATTTTGAGTTCTTTCAAACAAACCAAAGCCACTCATATATCCGATCACATTCATGAGTGGCGAAGGATATGACGTCTCATCAAACTCAAACTTATCGATCAGTTGCTGGCAGAATGGTTCACAAAATCATTTGTGAATGACATCGCTCGTGACATCGCCATGTGTGGAGTTGTCACAAAAGAATAGTCCATAAGTCGTGCTCAATATATTGACCTCATTTACTCATAAACGGGTACTCTTTACGACTTACTCCCTGATGCACCTCGTCCTTCCACTTCCGCCACTTCAACTACTCCAGCTGCCTCTCATGCAGCCGATGGTGTGATTGGCACTTTCCATGCCCAACCACATCCTGCCTCAAGCATCAACCCCAAACTTGTTTCTTCTAATGTTCAAAATGCTTCGTCTCCTACCCCTCCCACCGGCAAGACTTATGAGGTAAATGAAGTTCAATCTACCCCAGCCAGTAAAAACAAATCTAGAAAAGGAAAGGGTAAGAATAAGGAGGACAAAAATACTTTACAAGCAGAGAAAACCAAAACTCCCCATGTTGACGATAGGGATAAGCGCAAACCTTAATACCCTTGTATTATCTGTGGTGATGATCACTACATGAAGGATTATCCATGATGCCTCGAGGTCACTAAGTTGCTTCAAGGATCCCCGAAACCACCTGCTCTGACTGTTCTATCCCAACCCTTCCCCTCTCAACAACAGGTCCAATTGTTCATTCAAGAAAAACCTTCCCCTTCTACTACATCCTATCTATTGATGTGTACTGGCGATTCAAAGAAGAATGACATTGCACTCACCACTCGAGCCAAAGATTATTCTCCCTCTAAAGAGAAGGTTGATGATCTACCTCCTTCATTGGTACAACCCTCTCCTGTGACTCCACCTACCAATGGTCCTCTTCATCTCAAACAACCAAGCCTTGACATAGTTCTTTGACCCCCTCCAAAGGGTGTCATTCGGAAATCAACTTTCAATCCTCATGCTCGTGCTGCCCATAACTACAACATTGTTGAAGATCTGGCCCAAGCACCTTCCGTGATGTCACCCCTTCAAGTCCTTCAAAGTTGTCCTACACAAAAGAAGGCATTGTTGAAATCTATCGATGGAATCGACCCGACGGACACAAATTTAATAATTTTTGACTTGGAATATCACATTCCACGGTTACCCCCTCAAATCATGTTCCAAATCCAAGTGATTGTCTCCGACAAAACAATTTGTAGAACTGTCATTGACGAGGGTGCCTTGATGTGTGTCATGTATGTTACCTATTGGAAAGCCATCGGCTCTCCCCCTTTGACTAAATCCTAGAACACTCTCAAAGCCTTCAATGGCTCTGGTTTTAAGCCTTAYAGTGTCCTTCCTTTGTTGCCAATCATGCTAGAAGGAAAAACAGTCCAATTCGAAGTGGAAGTATTTGACGCTCCTCTCGATTACAATCTTCTGCTTGGCCGTAGCTGCATCGATTCCATGCGTGCAGTCGTKCCGACTCTTTTTCGTGTTCTACATTTCCCACATCAAGGAAAGGTATTCACCGTTGACCAATTATCCTTCTTTAACTCATATACGCGTACTGGCAACATACCGTTCATCGCTAAAACCCCACCTGGTTATGAGAATGTCGGTGTAGGTCTTCTCAAAGATTCTTCGTTAATGGGTACCTTCCCCATTCCACCGCCCAATGTTCCACCCTCATCCATTACTTCAATCAACATGATGGCCACCTCGATTCATGAAACCCCTGCATTTCACGACCCATGGATGGTACCTGACCCTGGCGATCATCTTCGTTACGGCGACAAAATGTCGTTAAGTCTGGTCGAATCTGCCTATCAGGCCATTCAATCGACAACCCCTTCTACCCCCTCTCTTGATGAGTTATCTCCAGATCCTTTCTGTGTCATTTTTCCCACAGACGAGATGATCATGTCTGTCATGGAAGACACCCCTTGGGATGATGGACATCACCGTTCCATCCTCTTCCTGGAGAAACATACCATCGAGAACTACCAATGGATCTTGACCCCATCGATCGTTGTCATCATTTCAACCATTCCCGAGTCCACACACTATGTGTTTTACGAAGGGAACTTAAGCAATATCTCACCCATTATTCCCCTCGACATATCCATCAAACTTGTAATTGTCGAAAATGTGCATATCAGAGCTTTGTGTTCCCCTAACGAACTCGTCACCTACATGTCACTTTTCAAAGCGTTTCGTGACGTCTTCAGCTGGAGCTACGAATAAATGTCGGGTATCGACGTCGACATTGTGATACATGAGATCAAGACATACCCCGACGCTAAACTCGTCCGGCAACGCCTTCGTCCTGTTCACCCATGTAAAGCGGTTGTTATCAAGCTTGAAGTCGAGAAACTTCTCAAAGATGGCTTTATTTACCCAGTGGCCCTCACTGACTGGGTTTCCAATCTTGTCCCGATTGACAAGAAACAAGGCACGATTTGTGTATGCGTTGATTATAGGGATATTAACAAAGCTTGTCCTAAGGACAACTTTCCTACCCCCTTCATCAATCAGATGGTCGACGATTGTACCGGAAGCGAAATATTCTCTTTGATGGATGGTTTCTTTGGATATAATCAAATCAATATTGTTCCCGATGATCAACATAAGACTGCTTTTATTTGTCCTTGGGGCACTTTCGCCTATCGAAAACTCCCTTTCGGTGTCAAGAACGTTGGCGCAAATTTTCAACGCGCTATGTCTTATGCCTTCCATGATATCAAGCACATCGTGCAACCATATATTGATGACTTACCCATTCATTCCATGCACCGAGTCGATCATCCAATCCACCTCCGAGCCATTTTCGTCCGCTATCGGTTTTACCATATACGCTTGAATCCTCACAAGTGTTTTTTCTGCATGGAATCCAACCGACTTCTAGGCTTTATCGTTTTGCATCAAGGGATTAGGGTAGATCCTTTAAAGGTTGAGGCAATTCTTAATCTCCCTCCTCCTTCTACACTTCGCCAGTTAAAAATTTTGCAAGGGAAAGAAAACTTTCTTCTTCGTTTCATCCCAAACTATGCTCAGATAACTCGTGGATTTACGCGACTCCTTAAAAAGGGGTCTGAGTTTGTATGGGATATCATCGCAAACAAAGCCTTCGAAGCTTTGAAACTGTCCCTGACACATGCTCCGCTTCTCTTCCCCCCCCGATTACAGTCACGATTATTTCCTCTACCTTGTAGCCTCAGATTACACCATTGGTATGGTTCTCGTCCAAGAGGATGATTCTCATGACGAACATGTTATCTATTACTTGATTTGAAGTCTAACGCCTACCAAAACCAAGTATTTAGATGTCGAAAAACTAGCCTTGGCAGCCGTCCAAGCAGTTCAATGCTTCCAGCACTATATCCTCTCTTGCAAGACTACAATGATTTCTAACTACAACCCTATGCAACACATTCTCACACGTCAATTGCTAGGGGGAAAATACTCCAAATGGATCGTGATACTCTAGGTGTTTGAGTTGGAATTTGAACGAGCCAAGTCCAAGAAGTCCTTAGTGTTTGTCGAGTTGATATGCGACCTTCCCTACTCTGAAACGGAAAATGTAGCAGTTGATTCATTACCTGATGAATCCATTTTCCTCATTAGTTTCGATGATCTTTGTTATGGAAATATCATTATATATCTCCAAACCCAGACTTTCCAGCCCAATTTGTCCAGTACTGACCGACGTCGAATACGCTACCAAGCCCGTCAATATATTATCCTCGAGGATACTCTTTATCGCAGGATTGACTCAGTTTTTTGACCCTACCTCATGTTGGACGAAGCCGAGAAAGCCTTAAATGACTGCCATTATAGAGCCTGTGGTGGTCATATGTCCGGGTATGCTACTGCCCAGAAGATCTTATGAGCAGGGTATTTTTGGCCTTCTTTATTTAACGATTGCATAATCGTCGTCCAAAAATGCCATGCTTGCCAGACCTATAATCATAAGATATGGTCACATCCCACTCCTCTTCACCTTGTGGTCTGCATTAGTCCCTTTGTGAAATGGGGCATCAATTTCATGACATGTCACCCCCACTCGGCTGGGGGGCATGGATACATTATTGTAGCTATAGATTATTTTATGAAATGGGCCGAGGCGATGCCGACATTTGACAATACTGGAAAGACCGCAACATTATTCATTTTTAATCACATCATAGCTCGTTTTTGTGTTCTTTAGGCTATCATCACTGATCATGGTAGCCACTTTAGAAACTTCATGATGTTCAAAATCACTGAAAAGTTGGGTCTTCTCCATGAAAATTCAATGCCCTATTACCCATAAGCCAACGGCCAAGTCGAAGCAATTAACAAAGTTCTCATAACCATGCTCTGACGAATGATAGGGATTCACAAAACAAGTTGGCACACAATGTTGTTTTCAGCATTGTGGGCCTACAAGACATCCGTTAAGTCCGCTATTGGGTTTACACCTTTCCGGTTAGTCTATGGTTTGGAATCCATTCTCCCGATTGAATGCAAGATACCCTCTTTAAAACTAGTTGTTGAACTCCTACCAAACACTTCTGCTGAGGAAGAACATCTATTGTATCTTATACGATTAGATGAAACTCGACGCGATGCTACCCTAGTCATAGAAGCCCAAAAGAAATGTGTCAAGGCCCAATACGACAAGCATGTCAAGCCTTGCATTTTCTCCGAAGGAGATCTGGTTTTCCTCTATGAACAAGATCAAGATATGCTAGGAGATGGAAACTTCGAAGCCATGTGGTGAGGTCCTTATATCGTTAGTCAAGTTTTGGAAAAAAGAGCTTATGAGTTAGTATATTACGATGGTATCCCTTTGAGTCACCTGTGCACAAGTACCTGCATTTTTATTGTATCATACTTCTTGTGTGTTACTGTAGTTTTCTTTTGTCGTTATCTGGTCTCTACCCTTATGTGACGTTGTGTTTGATTTCTAGATGTCAGAGTCTTTGCTACCCTACTTTGGCTTCACTGATGGAGCTAGCCATAGTACTCAGAACCTTGCTTCCGCTACATGGGCAATTTACGCCCCTACAAATGAACTTGTCTCTTTACGAGGTGTGTGCCTCGGCCGTGCGACCAACAATATTGCAAGGTATAGCATCGTTATCGAATTATTGATTGATTCTATCTCACTCAGTATCCGTCACTTGGTTGTGTGACTCGATTCGCAACTTGTAGTACTACAGTTAAGTAATGTCTATGCTATTCGAAGTCCTACTTTGCTACGGGTGTATTTGTGAATTTGCCTCTTGGAGCGTCATTTTGATTATATTGAATATCAACATATTCCTAGATGTCTAAATACATTAACTGATGCATTAGATAACTACATATTAGACATACATTTGGGTCATTTATAATCACATCAAATTTCACACAACACAAGATCAACCGGTAGAAGTCGTATGTATATATAACGATCAAAAAGTTTTTTACAAAAACGTTCTGTCTGAGGACCAAAATTTCAAAATATGAAGCTCATAGCTTCTACAAAGAGACGTCATGAATGATGTTCACAGTAACACACGACTACCCGGGAAACCCTACGAAGCAGCTGGCCAATGGACTCTGACACTCCCACCGTATGATGCTGATAACGTCATGGAACCTCTCCAAGATGCATGTCTGGAATGTCTACTGTCAAACCCTCTAAATTTTGTTCCACTTCTTCATAATCTTCAACATCCCATCATGGCACTAGAGCCACCTCTCCTCATCGTTGAATAGGAGAAGTACCAGGTGGTCGATAAGGCCCCACGTCTATGTCATTAAAAAATAAGTTTTGTAATTAGACATTGGACGAACATAAAAACATTTGCATATGATAAAATTCACAAAAACATTGAAAAAAGTAAAAAAAGTGTACTTCTTACCAAGATCTCCCCACTGAGCGCCCTCGGTCAGGACCAAGTCTGGATCTCCTCGAAATTCCAACCCGACATAGGCATAATTATCGACCATCAGCATCTGTGGTCGCAACCAGTCGAAGAAGGCATCATTGTATTTGATGATTGGTCCAACTACATGCTGGGCCATGAGCTGACACCACCTCAACATTCTTGGATCCTCTGGAGCCAGTAAACCCCACTCAACCTGCAACCTTAGCAAGGGAACCCTCTCAAGAAAGAAGGACATGAACAATGACTCATACCTAAATTTCTTCAGGTTTCCTTGCCTGCATTTAGTCAACTGCCTCTTCACGCTACGAATGACTGTGTCTGCCTAGTTAAAGACTCGAGGCTCGGTACACTCTATGGCATACTGAAAGTAGCTCTAGAGAGCCATGTGAGGAGAAGCACTACCAACCATCTGAGCAATGCTGAACAAAATAGTGTGAAGGGTCAAATACTGCACCCCCCAAATGGATACTTTTCCTTTGCTCCTTTCTACCTTTGGAACACAGTGCAAACGACAGTATTCACTCATAGGCAGCCCACCACCTCTGCTACCAGTCAGCCTCATGTGGTACCCATGCCATGATAGTCCTATCAAGAAGTAAATGTCCTCTATATCCAAGGACAATGTGTGGACCCCTACATGGAATACTTGTTGGTCTGCATCCCACATATGCACAAGGTACTCCAATAACCTGACTTGGGCCCTCATACCCGGGATGCGAAAGAATTTCAGGAGACCACAGTCTTGCAAAGTGGAAACAATGCCCAGGTTATTCTGGGTAATAGCATCATCTTCTTCATGCTCTCCTTCACGCCATTCCAGAACCATGGAGATAGCCAAATGCCTGCATAAGACACATAAGAAGAAGGTCAACAACTCTCTTCAACATTTGGTAACTTTTTCATTGAGCAAACTTCAAATAATTTTTTCAATTTGCAGTTCTCGCAGGTGCCCTTTAGGCACAGTGAGAGGTTCTTGAAGGTGCCTTTGGGGCCACCTGTGAGAATGATGCATTCTCGCAGGTCCCATGTGGTTGGCCGACGAGAATGGCTGAGCGCAATTTTAACCCCTAAAACAAACTCAAAAACATGAATTTTACCAATGAAAAGGAAAAATTGAACCATGAAAAGATAGAGGACAAGGACCTTACCTCACTGCTGGAGATGGTTCGTCGAATGGATGCTCGTACCTCTCGCAATCAAGTGTCTAAATTCAAGGGAAAAAGAGGGGTTTTGGGCTAAAATATTGGGAAAGTTACAATGAGTATGGTAAAAAGAACTTTTACCCACTTATATTTACTTTTACCATTTGTTATTGGTTTTTATAATTGTTTTATTTATTAAAAATAATGCCTAATACCCTTATGAGTGTGACTTTTGCAGACGTAACGACCTCGATGTTCATGCATAGGGATACAGATATTTTTTCTTTTTTTTATCGCATGTTTTGATTGTTTTTTATGGTTTTTGCACAAAACCTCGAGCTTGGTCTTTGTTCGTTCTCATGCTTGAAAATACATGAGAACACGATCGAGCACACTTTTATCACTTTTTTGGGCTCAACAAGGTTATACAAAAAAGGAACCCCCTTGGAGTCCTCTTTAAGCTCTTTTCAGACTCTCTAAACATGAAAATATTGTCGAGAGACCTTGTTATTTTCACGCTCGTTAAAGTATTTGAAGAAAGTGTCTGTTGGGTGATAATTTATATCTTTTTTGGTCTCATAAAACTATTTTACGAAAAAGGAACTGAGAGAGTCCTCTTTTAAGTGTTTTTCCAGACTCTAGAATCATGAAAAACCTTTGAGTTTTCTATCTTTGGACTCGTTAAACAAACATCGACGGACCCGTAATGGGACCTAACCACTCCTTCCTAGGGTTCGTTAAACATACTCCGAAGGACTCATCCGAAGGATGAGATTACATCAACAAGCATATGTTATCCTCCTCAATCTTGTGTAAAAATAAAGAGGTATTCACCAGAAATGGTGGGGGAAACAATTGGGAAAGGGATGTGTTTTTGTATTCATATTGATTAGAAGTAAGTGTCACTCTTGAACATGACACCCCCTTATTCGTTATCTGAAGCCAGTTTGGGAAATCTATTTGTCTCTCATTCAATTTTCTACAAGGTTCTATCCTGATTCGTCTCTGAGTCAATGCTGCCAAACCATTGGTCGTGTCATTCATATGTTCAAGAGAAGTTCGTCTGAAATATATATCAAGACGACCATCTGCAGTTGTCCATTCTCTTCGTGTCGACCTTCCCTATGTCCAGTTCAACTTACATCACTCTGTTCCGCCTTCAAAATCTGTAACTCATTTTGTGTCATTGATGGGGGATACATCAAGGCCCTCCTGTGATGAGTTTTGTTCCGTCGACTCTAGCTCATTATCCGGAAACAAGACCTAGAAATCCTTTGGTACCTTGGAACTTGCATGCCTCAATGGCAGGTTTCCTCGCTTTCGATAGTGGGTTTTCATCACTGACCCCTGGTCGGGAGATTCCGTCGGATGTTCGACCTCAACTCATTTATTCATATTCGGTGGATTGTACTAATGTACCTTGGGATTCATTGACATTAATGGTGATTTCCCTCACACTTGTTAACGGTTTCATCAATGACCGGTAATCAAGTGGTTTCTACCATGTCGACTTAAACACATGTAATCACATGGTTAGATTTGTACTTTTGGGTGACGGGATTGAAGACCCTGGATCTCATCTCTTTGATCCAGGTTGCGATGGGATAGGTATAATTTGTTGACGCATGGATCCACAATGTGTTCTTGGTGGCTATGCGATATTTTGATGGCATGGATCCACGGTGTATGATTGGTGGCCATGACCTATGTTTATGATGTCATTCGTCTGTGATCTGAGTATGGGAATGCCTACCTCAGAACTAGTATGATATTCTGCAGATGCTTGGTTGTTCGCAGGTCTCTGATTAGGTGCGCTCTTGGTTTCCGACACACACACACAGTTTACAAACTATTTCGGCTGTCACTGATTCCGGCCTCATACTTTTGGGGGAATTTTGTTACCCATGATTTTGGTCATCTTGATGGTGTATTGACGATGGTGTACTCAGGCTCCGAACAAGAATGTTCTCCTGAGAAAAGTGGCATTCTTCTCCTTCCAAAAAACATATTTTTAAAGAGAGTTTGTAGGCTTCTTATAGCCTAGGGTGCGAGAATGACCCATTCTTGCAGGCCACCTTCAGCTAGGGTGTGAACTTCTCACATTGTTCTCTATACCTAGGGTGTGAACTTGTTCTCAAGCTTGGAAAAAGGAAGAAGTCTTGAGGGTTCTAGAAGGGAATCTTCTAGAGAATGGGTTGGCATTCGAATGGTTATCATTTTACGGGTTTCCCTGATTTGGTGGGATCATTCTCATCCATGTAACCATCTCATCCTCTCCTATATATTGATAGGATTCTCATGGAAAAGGTTAAGCAAGATTAATTGGAGAATTGGTGAAGGAATTGTGTGAAGAACCCAACTTGAAGAAGAGCTTGGAGACTCTAGCAAGTCTATCAAGAGGAATTGGATCTTCTTCATGCAAATATTGAGCAAGTGTGTGTGTTGGAACCAAGAGTCACCGAAAGGAATCTTGCAACATCAAGGCGATCAGGTTGTATCTTCTACTTTCAATTAATATGATACAACGACATGTCCCTTTCCCTTAAAGTCATTCTTACTTTATTGTGTAATTCCTTGATCATACACATAAGTTGACGATTGAATATATTTTGCTATCTTCACTTTGGTTGGTTTGTGTTGTCTTGGTCTTGACCTCATGAGAGCACTGGAGTGAAGCGGGAGCAACAGAGACCCTAGGAAGAGATACAAAGGTATGCCATTTGTTCCTCCTTACTAGCTATTTCAATGGTCGTAACTTAGGGAAGGAGTCATGTTCTGTCCTGTTTTGTTCTAGATCTAGGTGGATCTAGGGAGATTTGTTAGTGTCTGCACCTACCGATTAGTCTGATAATAGGCACTATAGCATTCAGTTGGTCGATTGGTTTATCTAAAGAGGTATTTAGATAATCTAGGTAGATCTGTACACATGTGTTGTTTGATGCACTACCACTCGAAGGGGTACCAACAGGGGTTATAAGGGTGGCCAACATATGTGTGCTTAAGTACCACTTGTATTTCTTGCGTGTATGAATCCCTCAACCGTGGGTTTATGCACGTAACGACAAATCTCTATGGCTAGAAGATGTCGAAATACGTCTCTACCTCGAAAAAAATTTACCCACAATTTCTTCTGAGGAAAGTGATCTAATACCACTTTTAATATACCATATATAAAAAGTATGAAGAACATAAATAAAATGATAGAAATGGAAGAATAACAACGATATAACTAGAACAATCACCACAATAACACTAAAATGATATAAGAATAACAACAGAAATAACACTTTGTTTATGAGAGAAATGTTCATGGGCCTCTTTGAGGGGGCAACCTCCAGTCGAGAACAACTCTATTACAATAATATCCAAGCTAGGGTTCTCATACCCTCAACTCCTATTTATACTAAATATGTCTATAAAAAGAAGCATCTAGAGGAAGATCCTTCTAGAAGTGGAAGCTTCTATTAGGTATTCTTACATTCGACTTGTTCTATTTTATTGCAAGGCCTTATTGATATTGACCTTTATTACATCTGAATATATTGTTCTACTTATGTGTGGGTTAGGACCCTAACAAAAAAGGAGGGTAAATACCCCCTGTGAGGTGAACTAGACCACACAAGGATCCCCAACCCATGCTCTAACCCTCAAAACTAACTTACTCAGACCAATGCTATATCTCCTTGACTAATCAACCAATGCCCATGAACTACTCAACAATTTACCAACCTCTCCTAGACCTCCTAGGTCTTTATTTATACTATTCTACTAGCTTATAACCATTACATTCATGTCCAAAAACCTAACCCTAACATGGTTAGGTTTGTTTGCATGGGCACCACACTACTTTTCCTCCTTCTTTTTCATGCTACTTTTCTTTATTTATCTTCATGCTTCTTTTCCGCCTCCTATTGCGCGTGCTCCAAAAATAGACTTTTATTTTCCAAAATAGGCCTATGCCCAGAAATAGACTTCTTTTTCCCCAAAATAGGCCTACGCCCAAAATAGACTTATCTCTCCCAAAATAGGCCTGCGCCAACACTCACCATCCTAGCAGATAAAGAGGTGGTTGGGTACATTACAGAGTGGTATCAGAGCCACAGGTTCAACAACAAGCCTACATGGGCCAAAGTTAGTTATTGAAGCAGAAATTTGCAAATGAATAATTTCAAAGGATGTTTGCACATTATTTGATAAAGATTCCCAAGCAAAATTATAGAAAGTTCCTTTGAAATTTGGGAAAATTGAGTTCAGGGTTTTAAATTCCCAACTTTAACCTCTAGTTTGGCATTTTTTGGTTTGTAATTGGAAAAAATAATGAATGGAAGTGCACCTATGTAATAAATTGGGTAAAAGCCCCACTTTATAAGTAAAAATCCATCGAAAATTAGTTTGAGGATGTTGTGTTTCAGGTGCAGAGGTTGAATCAACATGCATAGGAACAAAATTTTCCATGGAAAGCTTAATTATAGAGATTCCATGGTGATCGAGGAAGAAATTTCAAAATTAATGATTTTTGAACATATGGGGATTTTTGAAATTTTGGAAAAATGGGGATTTTTCTATACATGGTGACATGGAAGTCACATTTCAGGTGATGTGGTGGTGATGACATGGATTTCCATGGTGGAGAGTTTGACGGTCTATAATGTATGTTGGAAGGACCAAGGGGTGATGTAGGGATGTATGTGGACTCTGAAACCACAAGTGCTATCATAACCATTTAGAAGTGGTTTTGAAATGTCTTAAACTACCCCTAGTTGAATTAGATAATTCCACATAGGTGGAGGGTTGTTTGGTGGTATCGATCCCTTTGGTGTCATTAAAATCCATCCCAATAAATGTCCTGAGATCAACCTCATTTGTTTATATACCTCCAACCATTGTCGTCTGATCAAGGGAATGAGCACGTTGCATGCTTGGAAGAAAAAGGCGTGGGATGGGACTTGCCCATCACCGTAGCCAAGGGATAGGTGCCAAGTGAATGCATGAAAAAGGAGATAGGAACCTTGTTCCATCTGTGGTCATACTAGGTTACAGGAGGGTATATGAGTATGGTGGGGCTCGTAAGAAACACAAAATAAAATAAAGAAAGAAATAAAAGGAAAGGAAGAGGAAGTACATAAGGGAGAGAGAGAAGGTGGTGACCTAGAAGATGAAGGGCTACGGCTAGGGTGGATAATAATATGTCATGGATTCCTAATCTAATGATAGGTGGAAACTTGTTCCATGTCATTAAGAATGTGTCATCCATGTCAGCAATGATAAGGTTAAAAATAAAATAAAACAAGTCTGGAGCCAAAATCGTGTTTTGGCTATAACATAAGCATATTTATTCAGATTAAGATGAAACTTGGAGGTTAATTCCATAGTGTCTAGGGGCATAAAATCTCTAATGAGGCCCACTGGATTATTCAACTCTATATTTACAAGAAACATAAATTAGTGGTTTTGAAGATCAGGGTAGTTCTCAGTAACCAGGACCCAGATTAAGATGAAACTTTTATAGAGAGTTCAAAAATTAGACACAGAGATATCCCATTGGGATTTTGGCCATATTCTATGAGAGTTGGAATGGATGTGCCCAAATAGGGCCAAATCCACTATTTTGGACAACTTTTTAGTGTTTTTTAGGATTTTCAGAGGAAAAGGGACCCCAAATGGAAAAAGTGGAAAATCTTATTTACTCAACATTTGATCTAATCATAAAGAAAAAAAAAAATTCCTTAGTGAAATTTTCCCATAACTTCTTAGTTTGGGAGATATCCAGTTTTGCCAAAAATGCTAAGCTGAAGAAACGTGCAGAAAGAACAAAGTAGTCAATTCCATATTTCTACAGAAAGTAATTGGAGCATCAGATTGAAAATATGAAGGATGTTAAGTGTTCACCATTATAAATACTATATGTTCCTGATACAAAAATATTTTTGGTTCCTTATGTATTTTATTCTACAAGTGTATGAAGATATCCTATGAGATTAATTGTACTAGTAAGTCAAGTATAAAAGGGAAAAAATGTTGACTTGAGAGGACCATAAATTTCAGCTCAAATATTAGAATTGAGAAAGAGATAACTCAATGGAAATATCTTAGATATTATAATCATCCTATCAACCTAAAATTTGTATTTGAGTAGAAAACATTCTTATAAAATTAAAATAGAATACTGGTGGCCTTAAAAGGGAAAAAATTATGCATAACTTTTCTAGAATTGCAAAGTTGATTTTATCTAATATAATTTTGTTGCATGCACATTTTTCAGAGTTAGGGGTACAAGAAAAACAAATAAATTTCAATATGAGGACTGCATGCATGGAATATTCCCAAGGAACTCACAACCCAGAGGAAGCATATAGGGGCTTGGATATTAGTTTGGGAAATGAGGAAATAGAGTCTAATGGGAATAGAAGTTGAGTAGAGATAATAGTGTTGATAGAGACCATGAAGAGGTTAAGATTGTAAGAGTAAATTTTTAGAGCTGAGAATGAGAGAATAATCAATTATTAGGATGAGGAAAATCATATAAATACTGAGTTGATGAAAAGTCCAAACAAAATGCAAAAGAAAGTCAGAGTTGGAGAAATTTTAAGACACGAGTAAAGAGGTAGACCCCATGTAAGAAGAAAGAATTATAGAGGATCCAGGAATTCAGGGATTATTAGTAGGATTCACATACCACATCACTATATTGTTTACTCACGAAGGAAGGAACATTTATTTTAAGAATCACAGAGAAACCCATAAGTATCTCCTATCATGCATGAATTGAACAATTTGAAAAGAGAACTCAATAAGCTCAAGCCACCAAATTTCGATGGAGAAAAAAAGAAGGGAGAAGAGGCTAAAGCTTGGTTTCTTGGAATTATAAATTATTTCCAATCAAGGATGATTTTAGGGGCTAAATTTCGCTCATGGGCTAATTTTACATGGCGTTTCCCCAAAAAAGATTCGCTATTCTAAAAATGATTCGCCCAAATTCTAAAGGACAAAATTATTTTACCTTAAAAATCGCCAAAATTTTATATAAACTATATAAAATCCTTAGAAATTTGAATATTTTTACAAAAAAATCGCCAAACATTTATAGTTGGCATATGAAGGATTAGTAGGATTCGTCAAGGTTTCTACATTTTAAAATAAATTTCCATTCTTAAAATCATCCCTATTTCCAGTTACATAACTATTCATCCAACTTTGAAGCTAGGATTTCTATATACCATTTGCAAGGAAAGTCTTTTATGTGGTGTGATCAACTGAAGTAGGTGAAACACATCAATGAAAACAACATCACTTGGAAGTAGTTCAAGAAATATTTCTATAAGAATTAGATTTCAAAACATTACTATGATAAAAATATGAAAGAGTTCTTCGAGCTCCAACTGGGAAATATGACTATGGATGAGTATGAGAGGAAGCTCTTGGGGTTGTTAAGATATGCAGGTTTTATCAAATACAACAAAGTAAAAATATAGTTTTATTGAGTGGACTTCCATAATTTTACAAGGGGAAAATCCAATTTGATGAGACAAATACTTTGGAGGAGATGATAAGGAAGGATAAGTACCTATATGAGTAGAGTAAAGGTAGAGAAACATTCTAGAAGTCTTGGAAGGACAAGAAGAAGTAAAAAGTGGAATAAAGGATGAGAGGTTTAAAACCTCCTTTATATTTTAGGAGAAATCCTAATGTGTATCAATAAATACATGTAGCTTAGAGTCAGTCAAAGATGGAAAAATATTCCATAAAAAACCAAGACCATTGATCAAATGTTAGGGTTGTAAAGGAGAGAATTTGTGTAGAGATTTCCCTCATAAATAAGACAAAATGATGACTATTCACAATCTTCAGGAAGCCACTACAGTTGAAGATATGGGCATAAATATTCCAAGGATATATGCATCCCTAGAATATCTATAAGAATAACATAAATCCCACATGATTGAGGTGGGAGGTAATATTACCAATCATGCTATTGTTATTTTAATTAATTTAGGAGCGATCCATAGCTACATTGATCCCAAGTTAGTGGATATAAGTCATTTGAAAAAGAGTAATCTTGAAATATCATGTTTGGTTCAGCTAGCCACTAGAACCAAAAGAAGGATCAATGAGGTTATCATAATCTTTCTAATAGATTTAAATGGATTCAATACAATTGTTGATCCAAATATCATTCCATTGGGATCTTAGGATATCTTAATTGGAATGGATTATTGGACCAACATATTGCTATCCTAAATTTCCATAATAAGACATTTATGTGTCTTGATGAAGAAGGAAGATAGAGATTAGTGAAAGGGATTCCAAGACCCATTTATATAAGGGAAATTTCTTTCTTACAACTAAACAATTTTTTTAGAAAAGGTTGTAAATTATTTGCATCCCATGTGGAAGATACAACCAAGAATAAGAGTCAAAATATTAAGGATTTTTTAGTGCTACAATAATTTGAGGAAGTATTTAGAGAGATTCCAGGTTTACCACCCAAGAGGGACATAATTTTTTCTATTGATATAATGTGTGGAGATTCCCTAGTATCTAAAACTCCTCATATGATGAGCAACCCATATTTGAAACAATTGCAAATTCATCTAGAATAATTATTGAAGAAAGGGATACATATGCCCAAGTGTCTCACCTTGGGGAGAACTAGTTCTCTTTGTGAAGAAGAAGGATGGGACCTTGAGGTTGTGAATTGACTTTAGGTAGCTAAATAAATCTATGGTGAAAAACAAGTACCCTCTTCCTAGAATTGATTATCTCTTCGATCAACTAAAAGGAGAAAAGGTATTTTCCAAGATAGACTTGAGATTAGGGTACCATAAAGTGAGAATAAAAGATGAATATATCAACAAGACAACTTCTAGAAAAAATTATGTTAACTATGAGTTTGTAGTGGTTCCATTTGGATTGACAAATGCACTAGATGTATTTATGTTCCTGATGAATAGAATATTCCAAAATTTTTGGGATATGTTTTGTATAGTATTATTGGATGATAAACTTATCTATTCTAAGTAAAAGGAAGTTCATGAGAATAAATTAAGGATGGTTCTATTAGTGTTAAGAGAGCATCAATAGTATGCCAATATAAGAAAATGTCCATTTTACCTAAAGCATATCTATTATTTGGGACATAACATTTCATAGGAAGGCATAACAGTGGATCTGGAAAAGATTAAGTCAATCAGAGAATGGTCATTTCCAAGGAATGTAACGGAGGTCAAGTCCTTCATGGGACTTACAGGTTATTATAGGATTTTTATTGGAGTATTTTCAACGATTTTCACACCCAATCACTTCTTTGAAAAATAAGGAATACAATTTGAATGTACCTCCAAGTGTGAATAAAGTTTTCAAATTTTGAAGGAATTACTTACAAGTAAACCAATTTTAAAAATTATTGATCCAAATGAGAAATTTGTTGTGTGCACAAATGCATGCAAAGAGGGGCCTGGTAGAGTCCATACACAAAAAAGACATGTGGTTTGTTATGAGTCAAGGAAATTGATGGGCCTGATGACCCCTTGATCCAATAACCCATGTATCTGCTTCTTGATCTCTGTCATCTCCACAACCGACATCCTATACATGTACGCATTAGGAAGAGGATAATCCTTCTGAAGATGTATCTCATGTTGGATTTCCCTCTTAGGAGGTAATCCATCTAGTTCCTAAAAAATATCATCATACTTAGAAACAATATGAATTAATTCCTTTTTATGAGATGGATCACACCCTCAGAAAGCATCGGATGTCTCAACATATTTCTTTTTGATGACCATGAGTACACATATCTTATTAGTGTTTATGAGTCTTTTCATTTTCCCTTCACTAACAAGTGTTGTATTTTCCCTCATGTTGTGTTCTCTAACAATATATTCCACTCCCCCTTTAGTAAGGTGGTATTTTTTCTCATGACGAAAGAAGATTGTTTTTCTATCATAAAGATAAGGACTTCCCAACACTATGCCACTTATATCAAGCGATACAACACCCAAATCCACTTCATCAATCAAATTTGAAGAAATAGAAAATCTGACCCCACATTGTTTGATGACATTAAGTTTTCCTTTATCACATACCCAACCAAGAGGATAAGGCTTTGGATGTGGTTTCATTTCAAGACCCATCTTCTTGACAACTGCTTCAGATATTAGGTTTCTCGGGAACCCAGATCAAATAATGTATCTATCTTAGTGTGTTTAAATACAAGTCTTATGTGAAATAATTCATTCCTCTTTCGTTCATCATAATGAGAATAATTATTGGAACTTGAAATATCATGAAGGGAATCTTTAACTTGTATTCCAACCGCTTTGATCTTTCCTTCATCTCCTGAATTGGAACCAAGATCTTGTTGCACTGTAGCAACGGTTTTTGTCTTCCCCTTTCCACTGAACTGTTTCAGTTTCTTTTCTGGATTTAGTTTCCAACAATATTCTTCATCATGGCCACTCTTCTTGCAATAAGTGAAATATGGTTTTCCTCCTTCTCTCATCACTGTGGAATTCTTCTTGTCCTTCCTTTTAAACTTCTTGAAAGGTTTATGTGAGATATTGGAAGTTTTCTTCGTGGGATATTCTTGAACATGTTTTCCCCTGTTCTCAAGCTGAGTCGCTTGCACACAAACTTCATCAATACTAGTGGGGTTAAACAAGAGGAAAGTATGACAAATATAACTGTGAAGTGTGCCAATATACTTCATTAAATTTTCATAAGAATCCAAAGGAATGTTCAATGCAAGAAGTTTCTTCCTAAATTCTTCTGTGAAACTTTGTATAGTTTGACCTTTACTTTTCCTTAAAGTTTGTCATTCCATCATTGCTTTATGTAAATACCCTAATGGATAGAACTGCTTCCTTATCTTTGATTTAAATTCCGACCATGAGGGAAAATGATTACCACACTTACTTATGTCCTGAATCTTTCTCTCCCACCATACGAGAGCGGTTCCTTCCAACCGAAGAGAAGCCAATTGCTCTTTAACTTCCTCTTCATCAATATGCTGAACATGGAAATATACTTCAACCTGTTAGATCCAATTATCTAGTTTTTCAGGATTAGCATCTCCATTAAACAAAGGTAAATAAAATTTTACATCAATATTCAATAATGATTTCTTAAAAGAGGCTTTATGGCTAGAATGATGAGAATGATGAGAATGCTCAGAGGAAGAAGAAATATAACTTGAAGGTGAAGATGGAGGCTTAGGAGGATCGCCTCTAGCCCCTTGGTTTATTGAAGCATAATCATCTGCATGTGATTCCTTTTTATTCCCTTTCTTATTCATCTTCTTCTCGTAATCTCAATACATTCATTCGACCATTTTTGACATGTGATAAAAGACCATGTGAAATTTTTTCTCTTTTTCATCATGCTTGTCCTCTTCTACCATTTTCTTCCTTCGATATTGAATGTCTTAAGAGTTCCTTCACCCTTCTTATGCTTGGCCCTAGTAATCATTCATACTCAACAATTCAATTCAAATATGACTTCTCTGATACTAGCATGATCCAGGATCTTTTCATCCGGTGACTTACTAAAGAATTGTATTAAATGAGCATAAACTAAAGTGCACCATAAAGAAGGAAAAATTCAAAAGGAAATATTCATAAGAATCAAATGTAAACAAATAACTTGATAATGGAGTTCGTCCCTAGTGGACTATGTCTCCAGGTCCTTCTCTCAAATGGGTAGGCCTTTTTATTAAATCCACAAAATAATTGGGCAAAATACATAAGTATACCTCATTCTGGAATTAAGCTACAAATTTTTTTCTCATATCAGAAAAAAAACATCACCACTTTGTTCATAGCATCGAATTAACTAAAAATGACTATATCCATGCCTCGATCTGAGTCTAGCACTTCTAGGCCCAAGAGACAATCTTGTCTCTTTTTTCATGCCTACACCTCAAATTAATGACTGGAAAAAATTCTCGAAATTTGTGCCTTGTTCGTACGGTCGTGCCCCTGCTCCTTCCCCCGTACACTGGAAGAAGCTCCCTTTAAATAAAAAAATGTTGGAATTTGTGTAATAATGAGACCGTTGGTCTAACAGCAGGTGGATGCTATATTAAGGCATTGGTTGAAGGAGGTCCCGGGGTCGAACCCACGGGCCTCACCTTTTAGTATTGTAGTTATAGTAGTTCTTTTGATAGGTGGCTATTATAGCGGACCGGTGGAATATGCCACCAATCTTGCAGAACCACCACCATATTTGGCAGTATATATATATATATATATATATATATATATATATATATATATATTAATAATTCGGTTGTTGGGCATCATTGGGCAGTTTCCCACTGCCACGTGGTAGCCCATGACTAGGCCACGTGGAAGCCAAACATTGATCCACGTCACCTCTTTGTAGAGTCACCCTGCCATCTCACTTTTCTTCCATGTCATCCTGTCATGTGTTGTACGGATGCCACATCATCCTACCATGTAGTGTACAGATTCCACGTGTCTTGTATGAACTTCCACGTGGCACTTTTTCATTGGTCCACATGTTGACCCGAAAAGTCCAAAAAACGAGTGACATGCGGCAACCTCTTTTGTTTCCACATCATCACGACATGTGTCACCCTTTGCGCTTGCCACATATGTTATACAGATGATGATGTCATCCATACTAATGCTAACGTTAGTAGTACGGATGTTGACTTGTCCCTGCTGACTGGGCTAGGTTGACCAAAAATTTGACCGTGAATTTATTTCGATCCATAACTCCATTTGAAGAGTCATTTGCACCATTAGAAATCTTGTGACACTCTCTTCACAATAATTTCATTTTCACTTAGTTTTGGTAACTTTGAATTTTTTCCCTTTTTCTGTCTGTTAAAGCCATTTTGAGCATCCTGAGTTGCCTCTACGAATTCTAAGTTGTTCTTAGCCTTCTCTGGATCCTTTTTGGATCAAAAACCAAGGATTCTTCTCTCCCTGTCTTCTTTCGATGTTGTTACAAATGAAAACCTCCTGCCAATCCAAATCTTCCCAAGTTATTCAAGTTGAAGGAACCACCCAAAGGATTCTGCACCTACTTCTAACGAAGCTGCGTTCATGCCAATACATCTGCCAATCAACAACTTTGAGTCAATATGCACTAGCCAAGCTCCCCAAGAACATGCGTGCACCTAATTTCCCATATCACCAATAATATGATGTCCCATACCACCAACAAATGCCCTCATATCACTTGTCGCACATATTTCCCATTGTAGTTCTTGACAAATTTCTTGAACGACTTCATTATTGTCCCTTATATCTTCCTTGAAACAGAACCTCGTGCCTTCTGCCATTTTTTCCTTCCTTGGTTTTCTACTATGAAATTTTTTGTCTCTATCACCCATCATCACACCCCACTCATTTCATAACCATGATATTCAAAAATCCAAGGATATCATCATACGTTTGTCACCCGTATGACCAACCAAATTCACATTCTTTTCTCCTCCTACAGATTGTAGGGCTCTCAGGTCTACCTCATTGCTACTGCAACCATACCCCTCATCACATCTTGGTTCTCTTGATGAATATTACCAAGGAAAACATGAGCCTTTCTTCATCAGTCAACCTCCCATCCTCTTCATCACTTGTTCATGAAACCCTCCAAGTGCACTAGTTTCACACATCCAATAGTCACCTCTGCACTACTTCCTTCATGCTTTGTTTCATCCTGCCTATGCGATATTTTGATCTTCATAATTATGAAACTTTCTTCGCAACTGTCTCAAAATACTATCCAAATGAATCCAAGTGGAATGAACCACCCAAAGACTTCCATGCCTAAACATGTATGATTCAACTCCTCTATCAACTCCAACCAATGATCTACGTCATCCCACATTCGCAAGTATCCTGAGAATTCCTTACCAATATCATGTCCCATACCATGATCATGATCACATTACCTTTTCCACTCAGGCTATGGTCTAATTAATAGTGGATTTCTGTCAATAGTCTCCTTGATTGACTTTTTGTTTCTTCCGTTTGTTTCTTGGAACGAAATGCCTTGCCTATATCAAGACACTTCAAAGTTTCGATATTTGTTGTGATGGTTAAGTCACCTCACAACTCAACCAATATATATAAGGAAATCATTCACCAAAGTACCTCATCCAACTCTTCAATCGGAATACGCGTCTTGCTTCCTTCTTCATCACAACAAGCCCTTAAACGCACTCCATAAGAAAGTGCAACAACAGTTCAACTCATCCCCATTTCTGCCACCAAATCTTCCTAAGTCCCTATTCTAGAACTCACTTAAGTAGATTTCTCCAATTATTCTTTTGTATCTTCCCTCTTCTGATCTCTATGAAGAGTTCGTGTCTTCGGTGAAGTTTGTAGCACTTGGACCTCTCCCAAGTATGCCATGGAAACAAGTTTCACTTGTCCTCAGCCAATTCTTCCTCTCTCTCTTCAATGAACCCAACGCAACAACTCATATTTTGAAAAGAAATTTAGAATGAACATACATGTACATGAATTCTTTGGCATCTTCGTGGTTTGAGTCTTCTTGTTGTCACTAGTCGGCAACCAAAACACTGCGATGTTTGAAATCCTTCTATGTTACTTTCCTCATGGCTCCACCCATTCATGCCCATCTTCCATTTCTCTATTTTTTATATTTGCGCCCTGTAGTTCCTCCGCACTAGGACACCATGCACACCAACTGATCATCAATTCTTCTGTTATTATCCGAAATCCATTTGAAAGATGCGATCCTCAATCGCAACTCAATTGACCCACGTTTTCTTCGATGGTGCACAACACGAAGTTGGCATGGTGGGAAATGTACACAAATGTGATCCAAACCATGTGTTCCACTGAACCTTCCTTCTATGTTTGTTATCTTCGTGCCCTATAATGTCTTCGCACCAGTACACCTTGCACAAGTAAGTAGTGCACGACAAAAATTTATCATGGTGGAAATCATACTCAACTATATTCTTTGTGACCAAACTTCATTTTGTCATCCAAGTAACGATGGTGACCCAACTCACTGACTTCTCAAAACACTTCTGCGATCATTGTTGTAACTCTACGATGGTGCTTCCTCTGTCACCACAGAATCACCTTCGCAAACCACCTATGTTTAACGCACCCAAACAAACCCCACTTGGTTGCCTGAGTTTATGTGTTCTGATACCATCTATCACAGAAGTGGCATTGGTGAAGCGCTTCATCGTTCTATCTCTAAATCATAATAAACTTGGCTTTGATACCATCTCGCACGGAAGTGACAATGGTGAATATCTTACCAAATATTCCACCAGAACCACTTCCATAGTATTTTCTAATGTTCTCTCTGATACCATCTGTCATGTGCTTGGAGAGCCTGCGATCGGGCGACGAAATCATTAGACACTCCTAGTCACCATGCATCACTGCAATCGTTCGTTTATCTGTAAAACCACAATAACTTACTTGATTCAAAATACCCCTTACTTCATCACAACTTCATGTATGTCTGCGTTATCTCATACTTATTTGCGAAAGTAAAAGAAACCATTCATAAAAGTACAAATAAAACATATGTGTGGGTGAACCAGCCTGATACCCAAAATACATCTTAACACAAAATCAAAAAATAGTGTGCTGAGATAAACCCTTGTGCCACACAAATATTTTTTTACATAAGGAGATTTCCCTAAGTAGAAGTTGTGAAAGTCATACAAGTGTTCAACAAGTTGCCTTTGTGCATCCTTCCTTTGTCATCACAGAATGAACCACCTTAGACTTAATCTCTGCAATACCTGTTCTTCTATATTAGTGTTTTTGTCCCCTTCCACAGTTCAGACTTTGCCTTCTTTCCACAACTTGGAGGGACCCTCCCTTCCTTGCCACATTTCAATTTTCCTTAACAACTTCCTTGAGAAAGACTTGCCCAAATTTGAGAAGGCTCCTCTCCAAGGCATCCCAGGTTACCCTCAAGGGTCTACTTGGTTCCTTGGGGAGAGATCAGCCCCTCCTTGGTCACTTCTACAAACTCCTCAACGTGATATTCTGAAGACGTGTCTCCCAACTCCTTTCCTTAGACGAGTTACCAAATTCCCATCTCGCACTTCATTAAATAGTCGCGCGCACTTTCCTTGCAAAACGATTCTTCCAACTGACACATCCCTTCGATCACAATCCAATGCACACTCTTGGTTATTTTTCCACTTTCATGGATTTAGCTGACTAGTTAAGGGGCCCGCTCATATATCAAGCGAACGGTCTTCCCCAACCGACGTCAACCTTCGATTAAATGTCCCCAACTTATTCCTTCATCCATTTTCTTTCTCAATCGCATCGCAAGACGTATGTCACATGTTTTACGCATTCATCTTTTATTTTCTGACCTATATCATTGACGGGGCACCCAAAGCTCCCATGGCCACCCATCCTTGGTTTCTCATTCATCAAGCCATCTCTTGTGCATTTCATTGGGTTTGCATGCCTTCGTCATGCCCAACTTCACCAACCATTAATTTCTTCAGTGGAGCGCCCATGTCTTCGTGTGGCACCCACCCAACCATTTCTTCGGTCAAGTCACCAACCTTCGTCGCAAGTCCATCTTGATGAATTCGTACATGGCACGATGTTGCACTCCCAACTAACCCAACTTCACTCATGAAATAACTGAACGTTCATTGACTCATTCGAATATCAAGTCTTAGCTCATGGAGGGAGCCCGTGCACTCCAATCTAAGCCTGGGTTATGAAAATATCATTTCCTTAGGGATTACCACTAACATAATGTACCATATGGGGTGCTGACAGTACATTAAAATTAATACTATTCATTTAAAATAGGTGCAATCAATCATTCAACTGGTTTATATTGTTCATTTAAAATTAAGAACCTATGGTAATAAAATAGGATCAACCACTCATTCAACCGTTTTTAAATTCTTACTTGGCTTATTGCAGGAAACACTAAGAAGCATGCATGTTAGACCTGGTGGTAATAAAATAGGCTAAGTTAGTCATTCAACCCATTTATAATTTCCTACATGTCGTATTGCAGGAAATCTAACCCATTTATAAATTCATATCTGTCTTATTGCATGAAACCTAAGATGCATATTAGATGAATGTTTAATCATGGCACATGGTAGGACCATATATGACATGTTAATCTTAAAAATATTTCCACTTGTAGCAAAAACATTTAGTTGGTAAATCGTAATTCAGAGACAATAAAATTATCTCAATCGTTTATTTGTTTATTTATTATAGTTGCAACAACATTCAACATTTACATAAATCCAATCTGCTCTTATTGCCTAGAAAATTTAAAGGAATGGATCATATCGGACACCCTTCTCCCTTTTGAAGTTGTCATGGAGGGTTTATAGGGAGAGACATAGATTATAGATTTCATTCATGGGATTGATAAGGAATTTTCTCTGCAAAATCTCATTGTATAAGAGATCAGTCGCCATTAGCATTCATTAATGGATAACTATGTGCCATCTCATGGATCCAATTTTTTTTTTGGAGATTTCATCAACCGTGACGAATTTTTAAGGGAACAAGACTAGACGAAAATGGTCAATCCTTCAATTTTTCTTATGAAATTTTGAATATTTGATTAATTTATATGCTAAGTTATGGCCTGGATTTTTGCTAAGTTTTGCTAGCCGTGGACTTGATCATCCAATTTGGGTGTGAGTGTGGGGATACCTCCTAATTTATGGGACTCTCACATGTTTGATTGATATTTCACTTGGTTAATTCATACAAACTATGTTAGTAAAAATCTATGTGAGTCCTAATTCAATATTTGCACTCTATATGAATGCTCAATTTTTCCTCCATGTATAATATAGGTTGCTTTTTCACATGTTGTATTAGTTAAGCCATGGCCTTTTATTAATTAAAAAATGCACATGTTGTATGAGTTAATCCATGTGCATATATGGTAGCACTTATGTAAATGCACATATTATATGGAAGCGCTTCCATATATGCGCATTTACGGAAGCATTTCCATAAATCCACACATTATACACAAGTGTTTCCATAAATCTGCAATTACAGAAATTGCTTCCATAAATGTACATAATATATGGAATCACTTACGTGAATGCTTTTTGTAAATGCACATATAAAAAAGTGCTTCTATATATGTACATTTACGAAATCCCTTCTGTAATATATGTGCATTTATGGAAAATTCTTATATAAATGTGCATACATGCAATGGCTTTTGTATATATGCATATAAAGAAAGTGCTTCTGTAAATTTGCATATACATAAGTGTTTATGTATATGAACATATACGACATATACATAAATAAATTTCGTAAATGCACATATATGGAAGCGCTTTCATATAATATGTGCATTTATAGAAGCACTTTTGTATCTACCCATTTATGGAAAGAACTTCCGTAAATTCCCATATACGAAAATGCTTCTATATATGCACTTATACGGATGCACTTTTGTATATGTGCATTTACAGAAGTGTGTTTTGTATGTGCGTAGATACATAATAACTTCCGTAAATGTGCATATTATACTAAAACACATCTGTAAATGCGCATATACGGATGTACTTCTATAATTGCACATTTATGGAAGCACTTTCTGTATATGTGCATATACGAAAGCCCTTTCCTATATGTACATTTATAAAAGTGTTTCCATATATTTTGTGCATATACATAAGTGCTTCCATATCTGCAAATTTATGGAAGTGCGTCCATATGCACATTTACCAAAGTGTTTCCATATGATATGCGTAATTACAAAAGAGATTCCGTAAATGTGCATTTACGGAAGCTCTTCAGTAAATGTGAATATGTGGAAGTTCTTACATATAATATGTACATTTAGGGAAGTGTTTTCATATGTGCGCATTTATGGAAGAACTTCCATAAATTAGTATATATGGAAAGTGCTTCCATATGTGTGCATTTACGGAAGCTATTTCTGTAATGTGCATATAGGGAAGCACTTTCATATATGCAAATATACATAAAGCACCTATGTAAATCTGCATTTACGGAAGAGCATCTGTATATGCACATTTACAAAAGTTCTTTTGTACATGCACATTATGTAAATGCACTTCCGTATATGCGTATTTATAGAAGGAGCTTATGTATATGCGTATATACAGAAAAAATTATGCGTATGCACATATATGAAAAGTGCTTCCATAAATGCATCCATCCGCAAACCCAAAATAGATGGGAAATGATGATTTATTCTATTCACAATTGGGATTTTGTGGAGATAGAAGGCATGTGACATTCACATTTATTAATGATAATAAATTCCACTATCTTTGGGATGTGCTATTCGCCTTTATTATTGATAATAAATTCCACTATCTTTGGGATTTAGTGCTAATGAAATACATTTAGTGTTATCTCTGGAGACATTCGATAAAATTGGAAAGATAGAGGGAATATTAGCATGGCCCCTCCACAAGGATGACACATTTGGTAATGATAATAAATTTCATCACCTTTGGAATTTAGTGATCATAAAATGATAGAAGGTGATGACTCTTCTTAGTGATTGATATATATATATATATATATATATATATATATATATATATATATATATATATATATATATATATATATATATTANTATATATATATATATATATATATATATATATATATATATATATATATATATATATATATATATATATATATATTAATTTGAAGCAATATAAATATTAATCTTTCATTTTTGTTAGGGATCTAACCTCCCTAAGGTGATGACTCTTCTCATGTCGTCCATATATGCGCATATACAGAAGTGTGCATATACAGAATACGAACGACACATATAGAAAAGGTGCATATAGAAAAGAAATTTACAGTAATCCAAATGCATCTTTCGTATATGCGTGCTTCCATATATGCGCATTTAAGGAAGTTGTCGTCCACAGATTCACAATTATAGGTGCATTTATATGCATCGTTCGTATATGTGCATATACGGAAGTGCACATATATGGAAGACACCATTATGGAAGTGGCCAGCTTCCATATATGCGCATTTACGGAAGCCGTTGTCCGTATATGAGTTGTTTGTATATGCACATATATGGAAGCGTGCATATTAAAACGATGCATATATGCCAAGTCCATTTTAGAGTCAATTAGTAGTATATTGTATACTAAAATATTATTTTTATAGGACCTACATTTACTACAATATTGTTTGTACACAATATACTACTAACTAACTCTAAAATGGACTTGGCATATATGCGCGTATACAGATGACACATATACAGACAACGAATTCCGTAGATGCGCATATATGGAAGTTGTCCACTTCCATAATGGAATATTCTGTATATGTACGCTTTTGTATATACGCATATATGGACGATGCATATAAATGCACCTATAAATGTGCATCTATGGATGACAACTTCCTTAAATTCACATATATGGAAGCACACATATATGGAAGATGCATTTGGATTACTGTAAATTTCTTTTGTATATGCACCTTCCGTATATGTGTCATTTTTATATTCACTTTCCGTATATGTTCTCTTTTGTATATGCGCATATACAGACAACAACATCTGTAAATGTGCATATACGAACGACGCATATATGGAAGCTGTCCAATTCCATAATGGCGTCTTTCATATATGCGTGCTTCCATATATGCACACATATGAACGTCATAGACGATGCATATACATATGAAGGCTTTCGTAAATGCACATATACGGACTACGCATATACAAAAGCTAGCCACTTCCATAATGGTGTATTTTGTATATGTGCACTTCTGTATGACACATATAAATGTGCGTATAAATGTGCATTTATGGATGAAAACTTCCTTAAATGCGCATATATAGAAGAATGCATATATGGAAGATGCATTTGGATTACCGTAAATTTCTTTCGTATATGCACCATTCGTATATGCGTATATACGGACGATGCATATACATACCATGGCTTCCGTAAATACACATATATGAACGATTCATATACGAAAGTTGTCCACTTCCATAATGGCATCTTCTGTATACCCACTCTTCTGTATATGGACATATACGGAGGACACATATACGGACACCAACTTCCATAAATGCACATATATGGACTATACATATACAGAAGTTTCCACTTCCATAATGGCGTCTTCCATATATACACATCTTATGTATATGTGTGCTTCTGTATATACAAATGTGCATATAAAAAATCAACTTTTGTAAATGCATATATACGAACAACGCATATACGTAAGTTGATGACTTCCATAATGGTGTCTTCCATATATGTGCACTTCCATATAAGCGCATATATGAATGATGCATATAAATGCGCGTATAAATGTGCATTTATGGACGAAAAATTCCTTAAATCCACATATATGGAAGTACACATATATGAAAGATGCATTTGGATTACTGTAAATTTCTTTTGTATATGCACCTTCTGTATATGCGTCGTCCGTATATGCACGCTTCCATATATGCACATGTACAAATGACGCATATACGAACGATGGTTTCCATAAATGTGCGTATACAAACGATGCATATACGAAAGTTGGCCACTTCCATAATCACTTATTTCGTATATGCGCACTTTCGTATATGAGCATATATGGATGATGCATATAAATGCACGTATAAATGTGCATTTACAGATGAAAAATTCCTTAAATGCGCTAATCTGGAAGCATGCATATATGAAAGATGCATTTGGATTGCCATAAATTTCTTCCGTATATGAACCTTCCATATATATATGCACATTTACATAAGCACTTTCCATAGATGCAAATATTTTATAGAAGGGATTTCTTAAATGTGCATATATAGGATCACTTTCATATATGTGCATTTACAAAAAGAATTCACATAAGTGCTTCCATATATTATGTACATTTATGGAAGCAATTCCCGTAAATACAGATTTATTGACTTGGAATATATGCATCGTTCGTATATGTGTGCTTCCGTATATGTGTGCTTCCCTATATTCACATATACAGACAACGCATATACGAATGAAGACTTTCATAAATGTGCATATACGAAAGATGGCCACTTCCATAATGGCATCTTCCGTATATGTGCGCTTTCATATATGTGCATATACAGACGACACATATAAATGCACCTACAAAGGTGCATATATGGAAACACGCATATACAAAAGATGCATTTGGATTACTGTAAATTTCTTATGTATATGCACCTTCCGTATATGCTTCATTCGTATATGTATGCTTCTGTATATGTGCATATACGGATGATGCACATATGGACAACGACATTTGTAAATGCACATATACGGACAACACATATATGGAAGTTGGCCACTTCTATAATGGCATCTTCTGTATATGCAAATTCTATATATGACCTTCAGTATATGCATTCTTCCGTATATGCACATATGCGGATGACACAGACAACGCATATACGGACGTCGACTTCTGTAAATGCACATATACAGTGTAATGTTCCCTAGTTTTCCAAATAATAAAAAAAAAAAAATGGGACATTAAATCTCTTTCTCTTCGAACAACTTATCTCGAAAGGCCTACTGTTATTATAAGTAGGTATTTATCATCACTATTTACTTTTTCAAGGTTTATGTTTCCAGTTATTGACACAAACTAACTATCATTATAACAGATTTTATATATGGTTCTTTCCTACTGCACAATAGTCATATACTTAAAGGGTCAAGGTAACTTCATTGTACCCTAGCCTCTAAGATTCCCAATGTATCTAACATAATATTAATGGTTATTAAATTCCCACTAATCATTATTATCATTTCCCAATATCTGTATATAAATATATACACGTATTAATGTTATATTTATAGAGGAAGAACCCCACTCGAATTATAGAAGATCCTTAAGCATAGACAGTAGCCATGCCATACAGGTCTAAACAATGTGGAGTCCAAATCGTAGAATTGTGTGCTTAAAGAAAATAAGGTTTAGTGCATCTATCACAGACTTGAAAACTTATGACTCTGCGCACTCTAGGCACTTCAATGAAACATGACTTCGGCCCCGTGCACACTTGCGCTCTGTGTGCAGCTTCACACTATTCTCTCCTAAGATTTCAAATCTTGAAAGTCTCTTGACCTTAACCTTCTTGCAACTACACTAGATCTAATGACCAAAATTCTATTGAAAAATATACGGATCTACCCTAGCATACTATTATCTTGGTAGTTTTTATACCAGGATCCTATAGATAGTTGGTTAAATTTATTTTCAATCCTTAAAGAAAGAATAGAGGGGGAAATCCCTACTGGAGACGATTTTCCCTAATCAATAGTTATGATTGCAAATGTTATGTAGAGTTTGAAGACTCACTTAAATAAGGGACCAACTCTGTAAAAGGTAACAGATTTATGTATTTACGTCATTGGACATTTGTTCCTGAGATTAAAAAGGAAAAGAAACTGTATCCCCTTTGTTATAGTTAACATAGTCGGCTAAAGAGGAAATTTCTTACAATAATTGAAACATAGCTTCCTGTGTAATAGATGTTTATATAGCTCGAAGAATCCATATAGGTAACAACACATATACATATATAGTCCAATTCTGATATTCGTTTGAAATTCCATTTGGTAATTGTACAATTTAAACATTCCTTAATATCAGTCACAGATGGATCCGTTAATTATTTTCTATTGTAGACAATAGATTATATCACACGGATATGAAACTTTCACACTTTCATCAATAGAAATACATACAATAGTTTTCTTAGCTCTACTCAAGAAACTTCCATACATTTATCAATGGTAAGCACATACAATAGTCATCCTTGACTCTACTCAATGCATAATTCAACTGTAAAGGCCTAATCAATAATTTATTTCCTTGTACCCAACAAGCATATGTATTCTATTAGTCATTCATCCATAGATCATTTAACCAGAACTAAGTAAATGAATTCTACCAATTATTAATCAACAAAATGATCAAGCAGGGAAGAGTAGAAGAACATGTTTGAAAAAATTGTTGGGACAACGAATGGAACAACCAAGTTCCACAAAACCATAGAACAGAACATCCAAATTACTTGTTCTGTTCACCCCCTAGCCTAACCATGAATCCATGAGGGTGAACCTTGAACTCCTCTTTCTCTACCGTCCTATTTCAGATCCCAATTCTCCTTTCCTCACACTCACACTCATAAAAACAAGTTTGTCTTTCTTCAGATTGAAAATTCTCCTTGCCTCACACTCAGAATTAGTGCTCGTAACAACAAGTCCATCTTTCCCCCAACATACTAGGCAGTGTCTTGCCTCCTCCCATATGTTATATATGCAAAAGCATCTTGTGCCTAGGTCTTTTCCCCTTGGAAATTTTCGCAGCTTTACAAATTCGTAATTTTCAGGGGCTTCCAATGGCCAAATTCTAGATTTTCCACTTGCAAAATTCAGCCCTAAGGTAATTCAATCTTGTTCCCCACTCATGGAGTCATGGTCATTTGATTTCAACCTGGTTGTTCCATTTGTCTCTTAGCAATAAATATATAAATTATTTGTCTCTTACAAGTGTCATAGTTAAAGAGTTAGTTGGGAAAATCAAATATTTTCCCAACCAGTCACAATAATTAATTACATTTAACTAAATTCCCAATTCAGAATTTCCATAAATGGCAATAATTTTCCAAATTCGAATTTGTCAAAAACATAAATAAATTCATAAGTATTTTCAGTCTTCCAAAATAATTTATTTTAGGGGATATTACATCCTTTCCCCCTTCAATACAACACTGTTAGTGTTCGTTCCTTTCTCAGAACAGGGTTGGATAAGATTTCTGCAAATCTTCCTTCAATTCCCAAGTAGCTTCCTCATGACTAAAGTGCTTCCATTGCACTTTTACCTAGGTGACCACTCAGTTCCATAGTGTTATTTATCTCTTGTCCAGAATGCGCATAGGTTCCTCTTGGAACCCACCTTCTGGTTCCACTTGCACCATGTTCCAATCGATCATGTGAGTAGGATCATGACCATAATTTTTTAACAAAGAAACATGAAATACATTATGAATTTGCAGATTTGCAGGAAGTGCAAGTTGATATGCCACGGGTCCAATTCGAGCTAATATCTCGAAAGGGCCACAAAACCTGGGTGCCAACTTGTCACATATTCCTAGATTTAATGAACTTCTTCTTTCTTTGACTTTTAAATACACGTGGTCTCCAACTCAAAAATTTTGGGGTCTTCTTTCCAGATCCGTGTAACTTTTCTGTAAATTCCACAAAGTGCAGGTAGTCTTCCCACTTACTTGGTTTCGTCCTTATGTACATTCATAGAATATCTTCTATGATTTGATTTGTTCGTTCAGTCTATCCATCCATTTGTGGATGATATCTTGTGTTGGAATTCAAGTTAGTATTCAACCCTGCAAATAATTCTTTCCAAAAAGTAGATGTAAATTTTACGTCTCTATCCGAAATCACCATTTTTGGAATACCATGTAGTCTAAAAATTTCCTTCATGAATATTTCAATGATGTTAATAGCTTTAAAAGTAGACTTTATGGGAATAAAGTGTGCATAATTACTAAGCTTATCGATTACTACCATAATTGAATCATTCTGCTTTTGAGTTCTAGGAAAACCTGTAATAAAATCCTGTGATATAGTCTCCCATTTCCATTCTGGCACAGGTAGAGGCTGCAACAGGTTGGTTAGATGTTGATTTTCAGTTTTCACTTGTTGACAATCTTGGAATTTAGATAAGTATGATATTGTCTTGCCTTTCATATTAGGCCAATAAAATAACTTCCTTAGTGTGGTTACCGTTTTCTGGTATCTAGGATTACCAGAATATGGTTTCTTGTGTATTTCGTCCAAAATAGTTGACTTCAATTCAACAAAATCTGGTATGTATAATCTATTTTTAAACCTTATAAGACCATTTTTGTACAAACTCAAATTTGTTCTGTCTAAATTTTCTGCATTATTTCGTAAATCTGCCACTTTTTTAATGTAATTTTCATCATTATTACTTGCAGACCTTATCCTCTTATCAAGATCACTTTCATCCTTGCTAATGTTTATTTCAAATAGCCCATGAATTCTTCTACTTAAATCATCAACCACCTTATTTTCCTTACCCTTGATGTGTCTTACCTCAAAGTCAAATTCGCTCAAGAAGTCCAACCACCTTTCTTGCCTTGCGTTGAGGTCTGGTTGACTAAACAAAAATTTCACACCACTATTATCAGCCAATAACAGAAATTTTCCACCCATTATATAGTGTTGCCACATCTTTAAAGTGTGTATTACAACTGCTAACTTTAAGTCATGAGTGACGTAGTTTCATCCATGCTCTTTCAGTTTTCGGGACTCATAACAAATAATGTGCAATTCTTGAGTTAAGACACCTCCCAAACCTTCTTTACTCACATCCACACAGACTATGAAGTCTTTGTCCGTATATCCTACCTTTAAAATGGGTGTGGTTGTTAACAATTCCTTTAACTTATTAAAACTGTCCTGAAATTTATTTGACCAGTTAAACTTGGTTCCCTTCTTTTGTAATGATGTGATAGGTTATGCAATCTTGGAGAATCCCTCTATAAATATGCGGTAATATCCAGTGATTCCCATGCACGACCAGATGTCAGCTACATCCTTAGGGATCAACCATTCCATGACGGCTCTTATTTTCTCAGGGTCGACGACAATACCTTCTTCAGAAATTACATGTCCTAAGTACTGTATTTTCTTTTGATAAAAGCCATACTTTTCAAATTTAGCATACAATTTATATTTTCTTAAAGTTTGCAGTACTATCCTTAGGTGTTCTTCGTGTTCTTATTTTGTTTTAAAATACACTAGGATATCATCAATAAATACCAAAACAAACTTATCCAAGTACTAACTTAAAATGTTGTTCATTAGACACATAAATGGTGTTGGTGCGTTAGTGAGTCCAAACGGTATAACAACAAATTCGTGATGTCCATATCTCATTATGAATGTTGTTTTACTTATGTCCTCATCTTTTATTCTAACCTGATGATAACCAGATCTTAAATCCAATTTAGAAAAAATCTTTTCCCCACCTACTTGATTGAACAGATCATTGATTCTAGGTAAGGGGTATTTGTTCTTAACAGTCATTTTGTTTAATTTTCTGTAATCAATGCATAATCTTAGAGTTATGTCTTTCTTTTTAACAAAAAGGATTGGTTCTCCCCATGGTGAGACACTTGGCTAGATGTATTCCTTGTCCAACAGTTCTTGTAGTTGCATATTTAATTCTGTTAACTCGAGTAAACTCATTCAGCAGGGTGCCTTATATATAGGAGCCGAACCAGGAAGTAGGTCGATAGAAAAGTCTATCTCTCTCCTGGGGGGAAATGAATGTATCTCATCAACAAACACATCTCTAAAATAATGCAAGATGAAAAAATCCACTAAGCTAGGTTTGTTTTCTTTTTCCAATAGATTTGTCAGTTGGATAACATAAATATGACAACCTTTTCTCATGAACTTCTTAAATTGCATTGTTGAAATCCATCTAACTGAGATTAGTTTTTGTATGCCTTGTATTGTCTTAATAGTGTTGTTTTCATCTTTATACTTGAGTGATTTTTAATAACAATCTAAAACTTCTTTATGCCTTTCTAACCAATCCATCCCGATTAGTATATCATAAGACCCTAACGATAGAATATTCAGATTTATCTTTGTGTTTTGATCACCTAAACTTAACTCATAGTCGAAAATAAAATCAAATACTTTTCTTTTAGTTCTTGTTTCTAGTTGTACTAGCCAAGATTTTGTATGTATTGTTTTCTTAAGTTTATTTAATTCCACTAAACCAGGAGAAATACAACTCAAAGTAGCTCTTGGTTCAATTAAAAAAAAAACACAAGTATTGTTAACTTTACCTTCAACTTCCACTACAGTGGACTGGTGATCATCTCGTCGGTCGTACCCGGCTGCATTGGTCCTATGTAAGATTCTAGACACATCTCCCACTGTATAGGCTTCCTGTAGGTTGTGAACCATAGTTCTGGCTCCAGAAGTTAAATGTGGATAGTTCCTCCTTAAGTGAGTTTCTCCACATTCCCAACATTTTAACGGTTCTCTGGGGCTTTCCCCAAACTTCTTTGTTCCCAGATTAACTAGTTTACCACCTCCTGGAGTATTATGGTTATTGGAGTGAAACTCTTTCCTTTCAAAACTCTTTGTTGCATTATGGAAAGGGGTTGGCTGATATTCCTTCTTTCGTTGGTTCATTCGGTCTTGTTTCTAGTCTTTCCAAGCCTCGGGAAATTCCGACCATTGTTTGTATTGGCCGTAACACATTCAGGACTTCCTAAAAACTTCACTTAAGGACTTGGGGTTATCAAATTCGATTATGTCCTTATAGTATTGTGCCAAATAGCTTAGGAACTGCTGGATTTTTACTTTGTCCTCTCAAATATAAGGCACGAACCTTAATAATTCCAGGAATTTGTTTATCATGTCATCCATAGTCATTTGACCGAGTCGTAGTTCATAAAAATCCTTTGTTTTTCTTTCATAGTAACTTTCAGATAAATATTGTTTCTTAAAGTATTACTTAAAATATGACCACTTCATTTGTTTTTCCTTTAGGCCCTTGGCCAACTTTAGGTCCTTCCACCATATGCTTGCCTTTCCTTTCAGATTATAGATGGCCATTCTGACCTTCATATTGATGGAATAGCTGTAGATATGGAAATATTTTTTTATGTCTAGTAACCATGCTTCAGCCTCATCTCCTATCTTGAATTCCCCGTCAAAGGTGTAAGGTTTGATTTTCTTAAACTCTCCCTCAAGATGGTCCACCTGTTTCCTTTTTCTTTTGGTGGTTATTTTATCTTCTGTTGATGGTGTACCTTCGGAAGAGTTGTCCCCTTTTTCTCCTTCAAGACCAGAATTTTTGGAGGCCCTTTTACTGACCTCATCTTCCTCATTATTGTCCTTCGGGATCTTCTTTTTTACTATGCTACGAAATAATACTTCATTTATTTCCTGTTGTTCTTGTTGTGCCTTTTTCAGTTTTTCATTGTCTGCTTTGAAATCTTGCAGTTCCACAATGAGATTCCTCATGGTTTCCAGAACCTCGGTAGGTGAACTTCCATCACTGTTTGTTATCGGATAAATCTGTAGGTGTAGACACTAACTGATCTCCCTAGATCCACCTAGATCTAGAACAAAACACACCAAAACATGACGCTTTCCTTAAGTTTTAAATATTGAATTTACTAACTAAAGAGGGATAGGTGACATACCATTTAAACGTCGCTTCCTCTCGCTATCACCATCCTAGCTCCATTCCAACATTCATACAATGACAATCCTGGAAAAGAATACAACCAACCAAAGTGATAGTAATAGCATAAACTCAATATAAACCTATGTATGTGATCAAGGAATCATACAATAAAACACAACAAGCTTTATAGGAAAGAATCATATTACTGTATCATATTAAATGTGAAAGAGAGATTACAACCACGGCCTTTATGTCGTAAGGTCCCTTCCAACTATTCTTCATTCCCCACACACTTCTACTCCAAGAATTCGGAGAGCATAGATCTGATAATACTCACAATCTATCTTGACAAAGGCAAAACTCAAAGACACTCCAACCAAGCTAATAATTCCAAGCCAAATCCAACTTAGCCCTTCTCCATGAGAGCTCCTCTCCTTTTATAAGCTGAAGAGGATAATGTGAATAGGTTAGGATGATCCCACTAAATCATGAAAGTGAGTAAGATCCAAACCATTCAGATACCACCTTACCATGGAAGTTTTTCCTTCTAGAAGATTCGAGAAAATGCTCAGTTTTCCCACATGTAAGCATTCTTGCACCTTGCCTATAGAGCAGACTACGAACTCCTCACGACATAGCTATGATGCAGCCTACGAGAATTAGGCATTCTCTCACCCTAGCTATAATGCAGCCTGCAAACTTCCTTTTTTATAGGGTTTTTACAAAGGAAAATGCAACTTCTTTTCTCAGGAAAAGTTCTTCTCCCTTCTCTCTTCAGGAACTCAGGGCACTGACCCCTCTGAAGACAACATATAGGTTTAAATCATTAACGGTCATAGGGATGATGAAAGTAATGTGTAACATAGATCCCCCCAAAGTATGAAGTTAGAACAGAGTGATAGTTGAAATACTTTGTCGAGTGTGTGTAGGGAACAAGGAACAGTCGGTCGGAAACCTGCCAATAAACAAGGAAATACAGTACAATAATATATCATCACTGAGGTAGGCATTCCCATACTCATAATACAAATGACTCAAAGAATAAATACTGACATGCAAATATCCATGTCAAGTAAGACAGGTCATGGCCACCAAACATACAATGTGGATCTATGCAACAGTACAAACTGAATATACTCCAATGCAACTTGAATCTGTGAGAAAATATTCAGGGTATTCATCTCCACCACTCTATAGTACGAATCTAACCATGAAAATACATGTGTTGAAGTCGAACATGGTGGAAACCACTTGATTGTCGGTCATTAGTGTATACCGTTAACAAGTGCGAGGGAAATCACCATTAATGTCAATGACTCCCAAGGTACACTAGTACAATCCAACGAATGTGAATCAATGAGATGAGGTCGAACACTCGATGGAATCTCTTGATCAGGGGTCAATAATGAAAACCCACTGTCGAAAGCGAGGAAAAATTCCATTGAGGCATGCAAGTTCCAAGGTACCAATTAGTTTCTAAGTCTAATTCCTAGATAATGAGTTGAGTCGACACGAAAATACTCGTTATAGGAGGGCCTTAATGTATCCCACATCAATGACTTGAAACAAGTAACAAGATTTGATGTAGGTCAGAGTAACAAGTGATTTAGGACTAACTCAGGTATGGCCGAAGCAATAGAAGGCTTAAAGACTGTAGAAATGGCCGACGAAACAGAAGGCTTTTTGGGTTGAACTTCATTTTGAACATATTGACGACACGACAATTGTCTTGGAAACACTGACTTAACAACAGGGATCATAGACCACTTTGTAATCTTATAAAGGAGCATGATCAGGAGACAAGTTGATTTTCCAACCTATACACAAGGTGAGTGAAAGGGTGTCATGTTCAAAAGCAACTCTTCCATGGAATATAGGTTTAGACATATTTCTTTCCCAATTTTTTCCCCCACCATTTCTAGCGAGTACCTCTTTATTTTTACGCAAGCTTGAGGAGGATAACATATGCTTGTAAATGTAAGCTCATCCTTCGGGCGATTACCTCAGAGTACGTTTAATGAACCCTAAGAAGGAGAGGTTCGGTCCCATATGGGACTTTCGATGTTTGTCTTAACGAGTCCAAAGATAGAAAACTTGGGGGTTTTTCATATTTTGAGAGTCTTAAAAACACTTAAAGAGAACTCTCTCAATTCCTTTTTCATAAAGTAGTCTGATGAGATCGAAAAAGAGATAAACTATTTCTCAACATATGTTTTCTTCAAATACTTTAACGATCGTAAAAAGAACAAGGTCGTTGGGCAATCTTTTCATGTTTAGAGAGTCTAAAAAGAGCTTAAAGGGAACTCTAATGGGTTCCTTTTTCGTATAACCTTTACGAGTCCGAAAAAGTGATAAAAGTATACTCGGTTGCATTCTCACGTATTTACGAGCATGAGAAAGAAAAAAGACTAGGCTCGATAACTTATTCTCATGTATTTACGAGCATGAGAAATAATAAAGACTAAGCTCGGGATTGTTTTCATTTTTACGCAAGCTTTAAAACAAAACAAAACTATTCTTGGGATAGATTTTATTTTTACAGAAGCTTAAAAACTAAACAAAACTATGCTTGGACCTGGTTTCATTTTTACACAAGCTTGAACCAGAGGAGACTATGCTTGGAATTGGTTTCATTTTTACACAAGCTTGAACTAGAGGAAATTATGCTTGAGGTAAGTGGTTTTGTTTTTACACAAGCTTCAACCATAGAAAACTATGCTTGGACTTCCCAACGCATAACACATGGATGGTTGGTACTTAGCCCCCAACTTAAGAAACTAGTGGCTCTACTTCAGCATGAAGTCCAGAGGCTAGAAGTATTGCCCCCCAAGCTTCATTTCATCCAACGACAAAGGCAGAGGAAATGAAGCTTCAAATACTAGACGAAGGACTTGACTCAAATAGAGAGGGGGAAAACTATTTCATTTTTTAACGAGCTTGACATAGAAACAAGAACTATGTTCATATCCTCTGTTTCATTTTTTAATGAGGTTTCCATAGAGACGGAAATAAAAATATCCTCGTAAGTGGTTTCATTTTTTAACGAGCTTGAAATTAGAAAACTATGCTCAAAGACCTTTATTTCATTTTTTAACGAGGTTGCCTCAAAGATGCAAAAACTATCCTCGAAGTCTTCTTGATCATGGATTCCAAGAGGACAATTCTCCAGACAGGACACCATGTCAAGGGACAAAACTCGGTCATGGCTTCCAAGAGGTCTTCACTGGAAGGAAGAAACACACTCTGGAAGGACATTATGTCGAGGGTCACAACAAGAGTAAAGAGATCAGTCTCTAACAACCCTATCAAAGAGATCACCATGTCAACTACTGGATCTAAGTCATCAAAAGATGAAGCCATGGGAGACAATGCCACATAATTGACCTGTGGCGAGGGTGATACCGTCTGCATATAAGAACCATTCAGAGAGGAAATACAGGCAGGGTCAACGAATGAAAGTTGATCAACAGTTACAACTCGTCCATCATGAGGGAAAGATATCACACAAAAAAGAGTAGACACAATAGATTTCATGGCATAGACATAATCTCTCCCAAGGAGTAAAGAAAAATTCAAGGGGTCTTGGACTACCATGACGTCAATAAAGACAGTTTTCCCTCCCAAATTTATAGGAAATTGAGGAAGGGTACCTAAAGGTTGACTAGTTCTTTTGTTAAAAGATAACAGATTCTGTGTAACCGATGCAAGTGGAGGATAACCCAAAGCTTTCCAAGCAATAGAGGACAAAATACTAATAGACGGACCTTCATCTATCAAAATTTGAGGAACATCCCGACCACAAACCTGTACTGTAATTTGCAAAGGAATTTAAGAGGGAAGATGAGGTCTAGTTAGCACATCCCAATCAAAATGGATGGCCTCATTACTTGGAGGGGGTCCTACGGGAGAAGGAGGAATACCCCTCGGCATGGGAGATTTTGTATCAATGAGAAAAATGTGGGCAGTATTGGGTCTACTCTCTAGCAGGAGAGTAGGATCGACTGATGGAGAGATCAGATCGACCACTTGAGTTTCATTCTCCAAGGAGAGAATGGGGTCGACAGATGGAAACGGATCGACCACTTGGGTGAAACTCTCTAATGGGAAAGTGGGATCGACCGAGGATGGGATCAGATCGACCGCTTTAGTTTCATTCTATGAGGGGAGAGTGGGATTGACCGAGGATGGTATCAGATCAACCACTTTGTCAACTTGTTCAACTAAGGATGTGACCAGATTGACGACATGATCAACCGGATTGATCGGTGAAGGGACTGGAGTGATCATTCCATCAACTATTGGAGGGTTGAGAGAAACCTTACGGTAAGCAGATGGAAGTTGAGGTTGTGAAACAGTCATGTCTTCCAGTAATTTCGAGGCTTCATCTATATGAGAACAAAGGTGAGTGAGATGACTCCCTTTGCATAACATACACAGGAAATTGACTCTACTTTTCTTCTTCCCAACTATAGCATGACGGGTTGACAGGGGGCTCATCAACATGTTGTTTAGAGGATGACGACATGGACTGGAAAGGAGATGTAGACCATGCTTCTATAACCTTAGAAAGATGAGGGAAATCCTTAAGAAGATGGCTACCCTTACAAAGCCTGCAAGGGTACTTGGGCTTACGATTTGTTTGGGTGATCTTGACATCATCAACACTCCCAACACGATTAACAGTAACTGGTTGTTTTCCAACATGTTTGACAGTGGTTTGAAGTTTGGATCCTTTCTTTATTTTCTTCTTATTATTATTTATTTTCTTCTTCTTCTTATTCACCGGGTTACTAGCTTCAGAACTTTCACTCGACGAAGAAGATGAAACGAAAGGCGACCTTGCAAGTGAAGAAGGCAAAGAAGACCTTACTGGTGAAGAAGTTGAAGGATCAACATGAGGTTGATTCTCTTGGGGGGAAGTGGTTGTGACTGAAGCACTAACTGCATTCAGGATTATCTGAGTGGAAAACAACCATATCAGTAATCCAATAGTGAGACTTGGAAGGATCAAAGTAGCAATGTGAGGAGGACCAATGTTTCCATAAGAAGGAAAAACAAAAGGTTCCCCGGAAGCATGGGTTCCTTCATTGGTCATTCTAGGAACTGACACCATTAAATAAATATCCAATCTAGAGTCCTCTAGAGAAAAAAAACAACACATGCTAAAAATCTAGTAAGCAAGCAAGCAAACAAAACCTTCTCACAATGAATGCACTAGTTGGTGATGAAATACAACATCGTGGGAAAAAAGTAAGAAGGGGATGAGATAGAGTGGGGGGAAAAGTTATGTTGATGACCTACTTAATGGACTTACACCTTGGTGCAAGCTCCCACACATAATCGTGGTTATACCTTCCAAGGAGTCCAAGTGAGTTTCGCCAATGTCGATTCCAAATACCATGAAGACTTGCCCCTCCACAGTCACCTTGTGTAAAGACCCTAAATATATAGGCCACTAAGGTTACCAATCACTACAATGATGACTGGGGAAACAGTCGACAGTACGATCCACGTGCAAGGGCAGGGTATCTAGCCTGAAATCAAATTGAAAGTCTTCCACTCATCATTGTGCGTATACCTCTCAAGCGACCCCCATATTACACGTAATCTCTACACCAAGACCAACAAAGCAGGGTGAGTAACTCTAACAGTCTTAATGCGACCTCGTGATTCACCCTTGTGTGAGAAGGGCTTCCCAGGACAAAATGTTGCAAATGGAATTTGACACTCCTTACCACAAGATTCTATTGTGTGTTTCGTGCTTTGGAGAGTGTATCTCACTGCCTATTCCAAAACTCTATCCTAGGTAATGTTGGTGTAAAAGATCCCTAGAAAAAGTTACTAGTTAAATTTTAAAATTGTGCAATATTATTAAAGGTTGTTGTTACTCAAAGGAGATGGAAATGAAACCGATGTGGTGTGAGACTCTGACCCAACAATGCATATATAGGAATGAATGATACGATTTTTTTTTCGATGAATCCTATTTACAGGAGGGAAAGAAGAGTTTTCTGGAACAACGTGAACTACGATGTATGATCTTCTCAGAAATGCAATATCAATCAATCATGAACAATGCAAATTCTCTATTCGTTCTCTTCAAATACTTGAATGCCAATATTTTTTTCGAATACAAAGTTGCTTAAAAAGAGAAAATGTTTTTTAATTTTCACTAGAAACCAAACAACAGTGGTGGAACTAAGAAAAACAAGCAACCAATGAAAAAAAAAAAAATCCCCAACAAACACCCAAAATAATCTTTCAATGAAGACAAAAATAACAAACAGACAAGACTAGTCTCTTCAAATGCATATGGATAACAATATTCCAAGTAATGAGCAATTGAAAAAGACAAGTATTCCCAACGTTTAAACTGATCACAGGCTCCCAACCAAACAAGCACTCGGATTTCAAAACTAGAGATTATATCCTTGTTAAGAAAATGTCAAGAGGTAAGAGTTGAGAAAAATGAACAAGAAGAGATTTCGATTTTCGAATACTAATCATTCACGAGATTCAAAGTCAAGAAACAATCAATCACTGTCCAAACAAGTTATTTTCAGACATGCATACAAATCTGAGCATCTGAGGCTACAAAAAACCTTAATAAAAAAAATTTGCAAACGGGTTCGTAGGCTGGCAGTGGGGTGCAGTGCGAGAATGAAGGATTCTCGCAGGCTAGACAAAGGAAGAGCGTGATAAGTTTGCACTGAACTGAAAAACAGGGTGTGAACCCTAGTGGTTCTCGCAAGCTACAGAAGGGTGCACTGCGAGAAGGCCTGAAACTAAGAAAAATTTGGAAAAAGACAAAAAACTTTAAGGAACTTCTGGACCCATAGAGTCTATCAGGGTTTCCTGAAGACTTAGAGATTGATGGAAATGAAAAATGGTAAGTTAAGAGAAAATGGCCAAGGAAAAACCACCAAAAGCCACCAAAAATGGGTTGCTTCCCCAATGGGGTCACCAATTTTGTTATCGGATAAATCGGTAGGTGCAGACACTAACTGATCTCCCTATATCCACCTATATCTAGAACAAAACACACCAAAACATGATGCTTTCCTTAAGTTTTAAATATTGAATTTACTAACTAAAGAGGGATAGGTGACATACCGTTTAAACTTCGCTTCCTCTCGCTATCACCATCCTAGCTCCATTCCAACATTCATACAATGATGATCCTGTAAAAGAACACAACCAACCAAAGTGATAGTAATAGTATAAACTCAATATAAACCTATGTATGTGATCAAGCAATCATACAATAAAACACAACAAGCTTTATAGGAAAGAATCATATTACTGTATCATATTAAATGTGAAAGTGAGATTACAACCATGGCCTTGATGTCGTAAGGTCCCTTCCAACTGTTCTTTGTTCCCCACACACTTCTACTCCAAGAATTCTGAGAGCATAGATCTGATAATA
>ML818210.1:200794-213172 GCA_009831015.1 Picea engelmannii
AGTTATTGATACAAATTGTCTGCAAGTATAACTGATTTTATCTCTGGTTCTTTCCTACTGCACAATAGTCATATCCTTAAAGGGTCAAGGTAACTTCATTGTACCCCAGCCTCTAAGATTCCACACATATATAACATAAGCATAATGGATAGTAAAGTCCCACTAATCATTATGATCATTTCCCAATATCTATATATAAATATATACACTTATTAACATTAGATTTACAGAGGAAGAACCCCACTGGAATTATAGAAGATCCTTAAGTGTATATAGTAGCCATGTCATACATGTCTAAATGATGTGGAGTCCAAATCGTAGAATTGTGTGCTTAAATAAAATAAGGTTCAGTGCATCTATCACAGACTTGAAACCTTTTGATTATGTGTGCTCTGGGCACTTCTCAGTTTACGGGGGCTAACTCCTCTTCACTAGCCCCTTTATTCATATTCCCTTCTTTCCTTTTCCACACATCTCCCCAGACTCCCTCGATCTGTCGACATGTAGCTCCCCTCTAGATCAACGAATATCGTTGACTCTGCCTTTTCGGCCTATGGGAGTTTCAACTCTCAACTCTACTCTTCTTTGTGTGATGATCTCCCAAAGTGGAAGATATATTTCCACCTGCCCCCTTGAATCCACGGCTAGGGTCTCCTCTGTTGATCCGGCCTTTGGGGATCTCAAATATCAAGTCCCTTTTTCCTTCTCCTTAAATTATGCGGAATCCTGCCATGTCTCCACTTAAATCAGACGACCTAGAATTGCTTCTGGTCTTTGCCCGGAGTCTAAATATCTTCTCCACGTCTTCTCTACAGATTTGACGGCTCAGATTCACTTTGGGTGATCTAACGACTCAGATCTGTTCTTCTTCTCTGGACTTATTAGATCTCAAATCTCAATCTCTCGCCCTTGTTGACTGGGTATCTCTCAGAGTTCTAGATCTGGCACCGTGTTCCCTCTTTCACATCAATGGTTATCATTGTTTCTGGGACACCAACCTTCAACAATTTCAAGTTTCAACATCCACGAGCCTCCAGAGTGAGTCCTTTAGGATTCCATGATCTGGTGACACTTGTCCAACCTATATCGATGGCTAATGTTCACTCTAGTTCTTCAGGCTTCAGTTGTTTCAGTTCTCAAGCTAAAAACTCCAGGGTAACTCTCTCCGGAGCTCTCGATCTGGTGACAAGTTTTCCCTCGTGTATCGACAGCTCTCAGCTCTTCGGCTCCCCGGGTATGACTATTTTAACACTTCAAATTTCGCCTCCTTCTGGATCTCCCGACCCGTTGACACATACCCTTTCTAGATCCAATGGTCCAGACTCTCCTTTCGCAAATTCGGATTTCGCAACTTGAGATTTCCAAGTTAACACTTCCTCCACATTCCTGACTTCTGAAATGCCGACATTTTAGAATGCCCAAATCTGATGGCTCACACTTCTATGGATCTAACTGTTGGTCCCGAGATATGATTAGTTTTATGACAATAATTAGATACTTTTTCCGAATGCACATATGTGTTTTCATGTTTTGGAGAATCGTTTTGAAGAATTTTGTGTCGAAATGTTACGATCCACACTAGGTATGTATAATTCATGTTTTATATTGATCTTGAGTATAATTCATTACATTTTTATGTTTCCAAGGATCTAATTCACGTTTTTTGGTGTTACAGGGCGAAATTGCATCACGTTTCTGCTTCTGACACTCCATCCAGTAATCGATCCGGTACCTGATCCAGTACTTTGTCCAACACCCTGTCCTGCACAAAAACAGTGGGTGATTTGGCAGTTATGGTATTGGAAGACAGTGGTGGGAGAATCAGGAATATGGGTTTTTCTCGTGCTTATCCCCTCTAGCTACTAAACTCTTGACAACTCGGTTTGTGTTGTTGAGCTAGGCGATTATTGGCTCGCTCCATTTCTGTAGTTAGGGCACCATTAATGTAATTTGTTGTTTATAGAAGAGGTTCAAACCTCCAATGGTCAACCACTTGATCTATAAAACCTATAAATACCACCGTGGTGGTCATACAATAGTTAAGAAGTAGTAGAAGAAGTAGAGGATTAGAGAAAAATACATTTTTCCTCTGTTTTTGCCATTTTCAATTGCTAGAATTATATTAGACTGTGTTTCAAGTTTTAATGGTGAAATTGTTTTTCTGAGCTCATGGTCTGCATTTGAGAAGTGACCACAACTTTCTAGGGGGGCCACCAGCAGTCTGGTAACTGTTCTATGAGTTTATTTGAGAATTCCACTGCTTAGATGTCTTTTTTATTTCCTGTACATGAACTGTTTTTTTATTTCTTTGTTATATAGTTTGTTATTATAGTTTAATTGTTTTAATTCTCTTTTGCAGGTTAGTATGAAGGTTTTTGTTAATATCCATTGATTTTGTAGTTAGTAGGAACAAGTTTGAAAACTCATACACTAACCCCATGTGCAATTAAATATTAGATTGTGTTTTATTTATGTTTTTAGAATCAAGTTTAAAACATAGTAGAACCGAGTTTTATTACATGCTTTCTTTAAACGAGGATTCGGTGGATGGATAGGGTTAGTTTTAGTTTTTATTTGTAGATTGCTTATTCAATTGTTAATTAGATTTTGCTTAACTAGTTGTTGATTAATTTATTCATTAGTTTACTTGTTATATGCTAGAATCATGTCTTAATTTCCGTTTTTAAGAATTTTCCTTTTTGCAATTTGAATTGTTAAAATAGATATAGCGTAGTTTTACTTTATGCAATTTCTTTCCTAGAATTATATTGCAATTCCGATTCTTAGTTAATGATTGAATTTAGTTACAATTTTTTCTTACATAGCATAGAGTACAATTATAATCTTGTTATGTTGTTGATGGTTAATGCATGAGTAATAATCACATGAATATGCAGGGTAATTGATGTTGTTTCCGTAATGGCTAAGTTCTCACTGGATTGCTTAATCCACACCTTTCACTTTGCTATTGAAATCAATATTGAGCTTATACCTCTTGAATTATCTTTCGTTGTCAAATGTCATCGAGATATTATAAGACACCAGAGACATTCACACAACAACCAACACTATATTTGAGTTTTTATAGGTTAAAAGATAGTTTCTTGCTTTTGTAGATCAGAAGATAGTTTTCTTGCTATTGTAGGATAGATAATCTTTTTCTTTGGTAGATTAAAGAGCAATTTGCTTATCATAGATTAAATATTAGTTGTTAGTTCTTCCTTCTTTCAATTAAATAGATTTCCTTTTATGAATTAGATATAGTTGTATTAAGAATAGAGTTCACTTTTTTCTTAGTTAGTTTCTTATTAAGTAGTCTTAATTAGTTTACTTGCTATAGAAGTTATCCTAGGGTAGTTCATTGTTTACTTGCTTTAATAGGTTAAATTGCTTACTTGTCTATTCTTTCTTTGATAGTATAGTTTCTTTTTTATTTACTTGCTTTCATAGGATAGTTGTTCATTGAATTTAGGTAGGCTAGTTAAAGTAGTTTTCTTTTGCTATTTTTTTATTGTTATGCTTAAATAGTTGTTTTTGCTTATTGTTATGATTGAACTAGTTTGCTTCAAGTAGGGTTTTCACTTGTTTTCCTAGAACTATCCATCGATCCTCGGTTCAAAAGTACTTAGGTTACATAGTTTAAAGTTTCTTAGTAGGGTTTTCTCATTAGATAACTTTGCTTGAATAGATTATCCTTTAGATAGCCATTTCCTTAGTTAGACTATACTACTACCAACCCTTCTACCTTGGCATATATTTTGCTACAAATCTAAGTTTACTTACCCCGGGTTGACAATTTAATTGAAGGTTTTTAGTGTGTGTTTAGTGCATATAGAACACTCATCATTTTTGGTGCCATTGTGAGGGGGTTGTATCAAGTTAGGAAGTAGTTAGGGAATAGATCATTCCTAGACCTTAGAATTAGATTGGTGGCGGGGTAACTTGAAGATGAGAGGTAATAACCTACGCATCTGCTATTGTAGGCTCCCCCAAACCCAATGGTAGTTTTTCCTTTTGTTTTTTTTAACTTTCATGAATAGACCTAGAAACCCAATGGTATCTTTTTCTTTTGCATTTGTTTACTTTCACTAATATACGTAGAGACCCAAAAGGGAGATACATTAAATCTAAATCAGACCTTTCAACCAAGGTTCCTTCCGATATTTTCAAGGGAAGGAATGTTCCACTCATAATATCCACAGACCGATACCGAAAAACAAAGTTAGCTCAACCCAAAGAGCTAAAATTTCTCTCAAAAGACTAATATAGGGAGCACTTGAAAATAGAAAATTGAAGCATCAATAATAGTGGGATAGCAGGCAAGACCACTCGAGCCTTCCGCAGAACCAAACAATACAACCTTTGCTCTTGAACCTTCACCACTATATAAGGAAGTGACACCGTAACCATCAAGGTTAGAGGCCTCTTGTACAATTTCTCCAAGAAACCTAAGTAAGTGAGTAAAGTATCTTTATTAAAGAGTAACAAGGAGGTCTGATTAGTGGCTAGTCATGGAAACATAACAATAACTTACAAAAGAAGAAAGTGAGTTGATCCTAGAGATACCTTTCTATTATTTCTCAATGGTACCATCCACCACACACTAAATATATTGATTATATCATATCTTTAGATAGGCCATGTCCGCTTAAGTACCCCTTACATCAAGACAATTACTAAGGAATATATATAATGGAAAGTCATTCTCCAACATAAATACCATCCCAATAAAAAGAAAGAAAAAAATGTTTTCAGAGCTGTCCCCCCATCTTATTGGATAAATCAATCTTATAATAAAATCTTAAAATATGGCAGGTCTGTCTCTAAGGGTGTAAGAGGCTAACACGTCGGATACTGAACAGGTCTACTGGCAGTGGGTACCAGCCTATGGTATGACTAGGTAAACCCATCAGAGTATTGAATAAGCCTGCTGGCAGCGGGGAATTCTACCTAGCGAGGATGATAATATGACAAAAAAATAAATAATAAATTTAAACTTGTCTTGATGTACGGAATTACTTGTAGACAAAGCTAACACGAAGTATGTATGGTTAAGCTAAGGTTAATGAACTCCATAAATTTTCCATTGGGAACTAACTTTGAGACTATCTTGAAACTCTCTTACCTACCTCTTCTTATCTATATATAGGATCTCTTATCCTATAGGTGGGGTCATCTTCTAACTGTCTCGTTAGACCAATCAATGAAATTTATCTCTACACTTAACAAGCTGTAAATCTTCGTCTATTGGGAGAAGTGACTGGTTTCCTATATTTTTTATTGTGAGGTGTCACAATACTTAAGTGTGGGGTAGGGGTTCATGAGTTGACAAATATAACATTGCCTAGAAGAAGTAAATATTTGTAAAAATTTATGTGTATAGTTTTCATGATATAGGCTATTACATCAGCAGTCATTTTATTTTTGAAATTCTAATTCCATGTGTGTTATAAACTGTTGTGCATCTCCTTAACATATCACTTAATTGGTTTATTTTCGTTACATACTATTCATTATAGATAGAGGAATGGATTGTGTGAGCACGATGGAAAAAAAATAATAATGGAACACTCTTATCTTGCCTCTGATCCTATTCACTCTATTTGTGGTCTCCAAGGAATCAATTGCCTCAACCACAAAGCTCCCAAGAGTTGGATACTGTTGGTTTAAACATCGACAATTGCCAAGAGCAAGCTATAATAGGGTTTTCAAACCCGAATTTCATAACATCTCTGGAGCTAAGGGATAATCCAAAGAGTGAATAAAAGAGGAGCTAATATAACCCCCCTCTCAAAACAGTAAATACCTATTGATAATTCATGCCACAAGGACGTGCCATATCTTCGGTCCTGGGGGAGTTTCCTGAGTTAAAAAAATGCTAAGCATTGTCCATTTGTATAGAAAAACCCATCAGAAGAGGAAGTAGGATTTTTGTCAAAATTCTATCATGTTGTATTTTTAAAATATCTTGGGATATTATATCAGCAGTTGTTTGTATTGGTATGATAAATTATATACTACTAACATCATTGTGTGTGTTATAAGGTTATTGTGCATTTTTATGTTTATACTATAGAAGACTTCGTATACTTAACTGGTTCTTTGTGACATTTACAGACCAATAACACATTGTTAAAATCACTACAGATATGTGTTACACACCTATGAACAGAGGAACAAGGATAAGTGGCTCTGTATTAGGCTAGGTATCTAGCTCAGTACAGTTTTGATTTGGAGTTTTTGGATGAGAATCTAGGTCTAGGGAGCTAGGCCAGGGTTTCCAAAAGATGAGTTGCAAAGATAGAATGGGGCAAGGTAGGTATACTCAGTAGCATTTAGGATTTGTGATTGTGTATAGGATATATGTGGTGAGTTCAACATGGGAATGAGATCATGAATGCATTCATAAGAATAAGGTGTAACATAACATGACAGTTTCATAAAAAATAGTGCAAATACCTTTGAAACAATCATAGGAAACTATGGAGGTGGCAAAAAATTATAGCAGAAGAGCAACATGTTTTGGAGGCCTCCTCGATGAGTCATTTAATGAAAAAGTTATGAATTGAAATATGAATATTTCCTCTACACTCTGGAGTCACTAATACAAGCAAAAATATACATATAACCCCTTCACAATTGATTTGAAAACAAACTGTTCAAAAGCGCAACAACTGTGACAGAAGCACAACAAAAACATAGGGGTCAAAGATGCGGCTATACCTTTTAAACTGTTATCCCCGATATCTAGGGATAACTAGGAGATCATGTCTCTTGGCCCACAGGTCCTAGACATGAAGTACCGAGAGTAGGATTGACCCGAGCATGGCCCTGAAGGGCCCATCCTTCTTCGTCTTCGCCAGACTTGTCCTGTCAGCAGTAGCAGCATCCATCACCATCGTCTTGGACTTGCATCGGAGAAGACTCTTGCTCTATGAGGTAATTGGTCCAAGGTATCATGGTATGTGTCATGTTTGATCATTATAACCTTCTTATATATGCATTAGGTTTCTTTCATTTCTGATAACTGCTTGGATCTTACACTAATCCACTTGACCATGGTTGGGGTGATTAACGGGGTGACTTAGCAAGCTTGTATTCATGGGTTTTGGTTAGCCACCAGGGGGGATTTACAGAGCCATCGTCCGCTCCCACCATTATGTCATTTTACATCTTATCCCCCATTCATCCATCCCATTCCCCTAGTCCATCCATTAGGATGACCTTTTGAGGGTTACACTTTGTCTTGTGGGAAGAAGGGGCTAAAGGCCCAGGGGATAAAAGCAGCTGTTAAAAGATAAAATCCATAAGAGATGAAACCTAGAGATGCTTTTCCCAAGGGATCCCCAAGAAGGCAATAAAAGGCCTCTCGATAAGAAACTAAAGGGACCCTAAGAAAAATAATAAAACAAGACCTAACCAAGAGGATGGGAGGTCTCATCACGAGATGACCCATTATGTTCATAGGTATCTAGCGGTATGACATTGCCATTATCTGGTTACCACGCTAGGGAAATGACCTTTGGTTGCATGGCCAAGGGAAAGGGGGTGTCATCACGAGCCAGCCTTATCATTTCTGCGAAGATACCAGTGGGTAACACTGTCAGCTTTGGTCACCACTCCAAGGTAGTGTCCTCTGGTTAGATCTTGAAGTAAAAAGAAAGAAAAGCAATAAATAAAGAATAAAGGCAATAAGGGGCTTGGAAAAAGTGCATCCATGACAGGTACAACTCACTTCCTACAGAGGCACCCATGGAAAACACCTACCCTTGGTCTTACTATAACTGGACATCCCTAAACCATATCACTTCATGAACATGGCTTAAATGATCCTCTGAGGAAACTTTCCTTTTCTTGTGGGTATTATCCCAATAGGTTATTATGTTGGTTTCTTCAGCTTTGTATAGTATATATGTGTAATGTATTTGAGCTCTTAGATGATATGCTAGGGATTTCATGCATGTATTTGATAAATTTAATGATGGAATATGATTGACATTGCTATGATCCTGAGGGCTGATGAGCCCATGGAGGGCGTAGTTTTTGATGTGTAGGACCATACCCGGCGGACAAGTACCAATGGACCGGTACACATGGGGATATGATTAGCTCGGACCTCCATGGGGCTGAAGAGACCATCAGATGGTTGTTGGGATGGCAAAGACAGGACAACGTTGTGATGAGCCACTGCACAAGAAGAAAGAAGGACGTTCCACCCAGGACACTTTGGTAGAGCCCGACCTTAGGGGGTGTTGACCGCCTATTCAGCTAGGGGGTCAACTCATGTGCCATGAATATATGCATCATCAGATGCAAGTATGTTGAAGACAATATTGGTTCTACTTGGGCATTTGATGCTCCAACACAAAATTTTGTAATCGAAATTTCTGCAGCCCTGCGTGCGTTAATAATGTAATAAGTCTGCATGGATCATAGTTAGGTCAGGTACCTTGGGATGTTTTAATTGGGAGAGTTCTTTTCACCGAGGGTTTTTTATCCTCAGGTTGTCAATTGGGCTTTTCAGCCTGGTTGATTTCCCATGAGTTTTTCCCTCACACATGCAATAATTCCTCCAAAGTGGTGAACGATGTTCTAATGATCTCATCCTTTGGTAGCTATTGTTTAGGAATGATGTAAATGACCATGCCAGACAGTGTATAAATTTTCGCGGAATTTCATCGAGTCTAGATAGGTTTTTTTTAATTAATTAAATTTAATTAATTTTCCTAAGGTTGGAATTCTAATTATTTAATTAATTAATTATTTTTGAGCAAATATTGTAAAAACTGGGTTTTTGGGATTTTTATAGGGGTATTTGTGCTCAAAAGAAATGGAATATCACCCCCTACACCCATAGACCAAGTTTCAGCTCAGTCGGACAAAGTTTGCTATGCATTTGTCCACTCAGAGTCAAAGTCAGTCAAAACAACAATTTTAATTGCTAAGTCATTTTTGTAATTTTTGGAAAAAAGAGTTAATGGGTTAGTTTGAAGGTGGAAAAGAGAAATATTAGACTTTACCTAACCCTCCCAACCTTTTCCAACCTATTCTAACCCCTTACCCACCTTCCACACTCAAAAATCATGGCCCCCTAGGGGGATTGACGTTTTTCCTTGGTGGAGGTTGTTGTGACTTATTTGGGGCCCCCTCTCATAATTTATGACTCCCTTTGACCCCCACATCACCTCCTAGGATGATCCCACTCCTTGTTTCTCATCAATCCCCCTCCATTCCTTCATTTTCACCCTTTTTTTGCCCCCTCCAAGAGGAGTTACGCCCCCCTCTTCTAGAAACTCCACAAATRATTTTTTTTTAAATTATTTGAGACCTCTCACCTTCCTTGGMATCAATMCCAAGGCCTTCCACACCTCTTTTCTTGATCCCAACACCTCCTACATTTTTCTACACCCTAGATCTAGCTTTCAAACCCTAGATGGTGTGCCCTAGCCTTGAGATCTACTCTTATGCTTGGTGGTGGACACTTGGCATTGATCAAAGAGAGGTAGGTTTGCCTCTACAAGTATAAATATATCCCTCTCCTCACTCCCAATTCACCATTCTTTGAGCTAGTGTTACTATATTGGAATTTCACTTCACTCCCATTCTCTTGCTCTTGCCATTTTGCCATCTCACTCATTGCTCTTGAGAGTCTTGGAGCAACTTGTTGCTACAACACTCTCTTTTTGGATCAATAAAACTTTGGAGGATTTGGTAACATCATAGATTATTCTTGTTGATTTCTACATATGAGGTGATATTGTGGGATTTGGTTTCATGTGGTTTGGTTGGGTAGATCTTGAATTGAAGTATTTCATTTGGGTAGATTAGCATAGAGTATTTTTGTTGATTTATTTGTGGTGGGTAGCTAGATTGCTTTGAAGTATTTCAAGTAGTAAGTTTATCCATTTACAATATCTATTCTTGTCTCAAGTTTTGCAGGTTCACTTCAAGGGATTATTGGGAAATCCTTAAGCTCAAGTCTTCCCTTAACTCCTACTCAAACTCCAAGTTTATTTGGTTTTATATTTCTGCTGCAATCCATTATATATTTCAGTTTGCTAACCCTCTTAGATAGGTCACAGATTTTCATATATTTCAGTTTTGTTACTTGGAGATTTCATGTGGAAAATTTCTGCATAAAAAACATAAATTTTCCTTAACTTTGTTGTGTTGTGCATCATTTCCAGCAAGCTTTTGCTTGCTGGTTTTTACAGGTTCTTACCAGAAACAAGGAGATATGATGTCAAATTTCAGCCATACAACACAACAAAAGCTGTCCAACTAAGTGGGTAACATTCATTTCCCATTCTCTTCTCATTCTAGCATTCTATTTGTATATTTCAGCCATTGTATATTAATTTTCTGCAAAATAGTTTAGTTGCCTACACCTTGGGAGTGTGATTGGTCAAGCCAACCCCACAAAATCGTTGGGCTAGTTTAGTTTTTATTTTCTACAATTTTTTATTTTTTTACAACCCTCTTTGACCAACAATAGTAGGCTTGCCTCCACCTTGGCCATTGTGAGTGGTTTTCAAGTTTTCAAGTTTTTCTTTGATAAGTTAGTTGCCTACACCTTGGGAGAGTAATCCCCAAAATCGTGAGGCTTAAAGGAAAACTATTCATGTTGAGGATATATATGCTTAATGGTCTAAATCTTCTAGAATAGTCATCATATCTAATGTTATAATCTCTTACATATGCTTATGCTCATCATGGTTAATGGTTTAATGTTTTAGGTTTTGTTTAAGTGATATATCTTGCCTAGTTTCTTAAATCATTATTTCATCTCTCTTTTTCAAGCATATGTGACCAACTTAGGATCTAGATCTCTCACTTTGCTAAAGTTTTCATTTCAAGTATATCTTTCCAAATGGGTTAACACATAAGTGAATGATCATTTCCTTTCGCGAAAGTTTTAGTTCCTTTGCTATTTCGGCAAGTTGTTCTTGCCTCTTCTTATTTGCAAGGTTATATGTGGTGATGGTAAATGGGATGTTAGTTTAGTGATGGTTATATTATGGACCCTTATATTCATGCTATCTTATGATATGGTTTAATATCTTTACACTCATAACATTTCATTTACAACCAATGTTTTGTTATAAGTGGCAAGTTGTTCTTGCCTTAACATCACATTTTTCTTTCAAGTTTACACATGGAATGGTGATAAATGAATGGCATGTATCTTACAGCTTTCCATTGATGCTTTAGATGTGTTTATGGTCATGGTATTTACATTTTGCAAACACATTCATAACAACAACTTCAGTTTCGGTTTTGGGCTAAAAACTAAATTTTTGGGCATCTAAAACACTCCTAAAACCAACCAAACACACCTAAGGACCCACCCGAGCATCATAATAACATTTTATACACTTAGGATAGTTTTATCCAGCCATCTCTACCATCTAAAACGGGTTTGAGGAAAACAACGGAAGGAAGTGGCGGGGGACCGTCCCATGATCCTTAAGGGGATCCTTTCCGGGAAGTACTCTTACTATCAGGGCTGACCTGGGAAGCTAGGGTGGGCCTCGTTGCCTTACTATATTGAGCACCCGACAATCATTTGGCCAAGGGAGGAGGAAGCTTAAATCCCCAACATAGTTTAGGGGGAGGGAAGTAAAATTTATCTAACTTTTAAGAAACTCCTTAAACATCTAGTTGCATAGAAACTCCTTGTGTGTTGGGGAGCTTTAGATGTATGTGTAGGAACACACATTGATAATAATTTCATGCTTTTAATCATTATTGCAACTACATGGTTTATGTCTTTAATGTTTCATGTCTTTATGAGCATATGAGTTAAACATTGTTATATCTTTTGGTTTATTTGCTCTTGTGGTGTGATTCAAGAAGGGGTTGAGTATCCCACTTGGGGATGCATCACCTTCTTGAGTCTTGAGTGCTTTTATGGTTTCCATTGAAAAGAAGACCAATAGATTAAGTGTTATTGGGGCATGCTTGGCTCATGTGTTGATCTTTTTATCACTCCAAGAAACTCCTTAGGGTTGTAGGCTAAGGATGCTTGGTAACTTTAGAAATCATGAATAATGAAAGAGTGGATCAATGGGATAACTAAGAATAGATAATGGGAAGACAACTCATAATGCAATCGAATGAAAAAGTGCTTTTAGGAATCAATGAACAGACAGAGTAATATCAAAAGGTATGGAGAAAATTGATCTAGATAATCAAGTACAACAGTGTGTAGGATCATACAAGCCAGCAAGAATTTCTTTAGTTCAAGTTTATGAGCTAAATAAGAAGATGACAGTTCTTAATAGCTGAGCTAAACTGAAATAAAGTACAGAACATGGAATAGATGAAGAAATCTGTCATTAACAACAAAAGAAGACTGATTCTGTATTGAAAAATAAG